>RJWJ010021610.1:9382-27806 GCA_004363605.1 Indri indri | reverse complement strand
TTCTTTGGCTATTTCTGACATGTGTGTTTCATGGGAACTTTAGAGTCAGTTATCTGGTTCTTTTAAAAAGTTTTGTTGTGTTTTCATTGGGATTACATTAAATATATAGATTAATTTAGCAGACACTTGATATTTTTGTAACAGTGGTTCTTTCCACCCCAGCACACTTACTCTACTTGCTCCTGTTTTCTTTTATTTCCTCTGTGGAGTTTATATCTGTGTTCATACAAATCTTGAACTTTTCTCTGAATGTTTAGTATCTTTTAATATCCTATCTATTACGAATAGGATCCTTATGTTATGAATAGGATCCTTATATTTTCTAACTAGTTTTTGCCTTCTAATTCTTACATATATCAGTTTTGTACATAGGCACCTTACTACATTCTGGGTTTTTTTTCAGTTAATATTTTGGGGGTTTTTATTTAAAGAATCTAATTTTCTTTAAATAATGTGAACTTCTTTCATTCCATTTGTGTGTTTATTTTGTCTGTTTTCATCTGCTGATAGTTCCATGTTTAATAATACAGTTGTCCCTCAGTATCCAGGGAGGGTTAGTTCCAAGACCCCTGTGGATACCAAAATCCAGGCATACTTGAGTCCCACAGTGGGCCCTGTGGAACCCATGGATACAAAAAAATCAGCCCTCCAAATCCACATATTTTGCATCTCAAAAATACTGTATTTTCTGTCCACATTTGGTTGGGAATGCAGAACCCACAGATGCAGGGGGCTGGCAGTATTTATTGGGAAAACTGCATGTAAGTGGACCTGTGCAGATCTAACCCGTGTTGTTCAAGGGTCAGCTGTGATTGTAATTATGAAGCTCTGTGTGTAATTTGTGACTCTTAATCTAGGAATTCTTCCATGTCTCCATTAAACATAATGCTGGCTTTGGGTTGAGAAATAGATTATGCTTTCTATTCTCTTTTACTGATTTTCTAAGAATTAATAATAAATATTGAATTTATATGATACTTTAGTACCTACAGTGATCATAAAATTTGTCTCTTTATGTATTAGTATGGTAAGTTATTTTAATAGTTTTCTGAGAATGAATTATCCTTCTCATCTGGCATGAACTCCATTTAGTCATGGTATATTTTCTTTAAATATATAACAAACATCTTTGCTGTTTTTTATATAGAATTTTTGTACAATTTTTCATGAATGAATTGATTTATAGTGTTGTTCTTTGTCGGTTTGTGTGATCTATTCGTAAGTCTTAATAGCGGTACTATCCTGGTTTCATAAATTTGGCAGCTTTTATTACTGTTTATCCTAACAGTTTAAATAGTATTGGAGATAATTAAAGTAGTTGGTTAGAGGTTTGAATGAGTTCACCTGTGAAACCCTCTGGGCTTAGTGCTCTTTAACAATCTCTATTATCTTTTGACATTTTATATCTTTCAGTTCCATTGTTTCCTGAAACAGAAGTTGACAAACTTTTCTGCAAAGGAAATTGTTTAGTTTTTTTTTTTTTTTTTGGTTTGTTTGTTTTTGAGACAGAGTCTCGCTTTGTTGCCTGGGCTAGAGTGAGTACCGTGGCATCAGCCTAGCTCACATCAACCTCAAACTCCTGGGCTCAAGCAATCCTTCCTCAGCCTCCCGAGTAGCTGGGACTACAGGCATGCACCACCATGCCCGGCTAATTTTTTCTATATATGTATTTTTTTAGTTGTCCAGATCATTTCTTTCTATTTTTTAGTAGAGACGGGGTCTCGCTCTTTCTCAGGCTGGTCTCAAGCTCCTGACCTTGAGTGATCCACCCTCCTCGGCCTCCCAGAGTGCTAGGATTACAGGCGTGAGCCACCATGCCCGGCCTAGGTTTTGTGGGCTATATAGTCTCTCTTGTAACTGTTGAGCTCTGCCATTGTAGCACAAAAGCAGCCATAAATAGTGGATAAGCAAGTGGGCTTAGCTGTGTTCCAATAAAATTTTACTTACAAAACCAGGCAATGGACCTAATTTGGCTCACTGGTTGTTGTTTGGTGACCCTAAAATATCATATGTTTCATCCAGGCTTTAAATTAATTTGCATGTGGAATTGAGCAAATGGGCCTGCTGTGCTCTTTTAAATTCTTCTGTACCTAGAGTTGTGTCCCTCGTTCTTATTTCTTAATCTGTGTGTTTGACTACTGTGAGCCATAGTTTGCCAACCTTTGTTTAGTCTTACGATGCTCATCACAGTCCTTTCCTTGTGATTTCTCTAATCATCCCCTTGTTGAAGTTTGCTTTCTAGTCATTTCTTGAAGGAGAGCTTGCAGGAGCTGTATTTCCTGAACATATTCAAAATGTCTTTCTATGGCTTTTGCACTTGAATGACAGTTTGGCTCTAAAATTCTTGTCTGACATGTTATTTCTTGGGGACTTCCTAGATAGTGGCCCCTCACCTAGCATTTTATATGACTTAGGTTCCTGAGATGAACTTGAATTTCTCTTCCTTGCTGCATTCCCAGATTCTTTATTTCTGAAGTCATTTACCTTTACACGGATGTCTCTGCATCACTTTAAGTTCTATATCAGGTTCTCTGGGTCTATGGTACCTTTTCACTTTGTAAGTTCAAATCTTCTTTTGTTTCTGGAAAGATTTCTTAAATTATATCTCTGAATATTTTTAAAGTTCCAGTATTTTTGTTTGCTTCTTCAGGGGTACCAATTATGCAGAGTTTAGATCTCCTTTGTCTTCCGTGTCCATTATTTTCTCTCCTATCCCTTTCACCTGTCCATTTGCGCTGAGTGTTTGTGTTAGTCCTTCCTTCCTGTCAGTTGCACAGTGTCTTAGCAGTGTCTTTATTTTTCTTTATATAGGTTCCAATTTGGCCTTCATTTCTGTGTGGGTTTTATTTTTTTTCTTCCATTTCTTTCTGAACTTTACCAGTTAATTTTTAATCACCGTCTTTTACCATATTTTCCCTAAGCTCTTGAATCACTAGATTAAGCTGTTTATTTTATTAATGTATTTGAAATCATGGCCAGGTATTGGTTAGTCCCAGTTTTTGTCTGACTGCTGACAACAGTTTCCTGCTTTATGCTCTTTAACTGTGTTTTTGCATGTGGCTACTTGTTACAGACCTTGTGTTCATTCCTCTCCTTTGAATGATGTGAGTTTTCCTGCAGGAGGTTCACATGAGAGAGAAGCCAGAAGAGTATTACAGGCTAACGGGAGCTGGCCTTGTATGTGAATTGTTTTACCCTTTACCTTTTCCTAGTGAACGGTGATTGGCAGCTTTTCCCTTGTCTCACTGTTAAACATATTCCTGCCAAAAGATATCACTGTGTGCACTGGTTTATCTCACTTTCCCTGGCACTCCATGGTAAAGAGGAGACGCAGCCCCACTTAACCCCGTCAGCCTATGAACTCTGTTGTGTTGTTCCAAATAAAGGGTTGTTTTTGTTCCCAGAGTACGTACCTGCTTTGGAGAACTGGAGGACTTTCTTTGAACTCTTGAACTGAAGACATCATTTTTCAATGTCTTTGTATACTCCTATTTGACCTTGACTATTTTGGCAACCTTTCTAATGTGTTAGGTATCTTTAGGAGTTAGATATTCCTTCGTTTCAGTAGAAATGAAATACGCATTTCTGTTATTCACCCTTGTAGTCGTTTGGGTGATTTCTGAGAAGCAAAGGGACAAAGATGTCTTAACTCTACACCTTAAAATCAGAAATCAAGGGAACATTTTACATACGTTGATGTGGGTAGAAGTCATATGGCTAAGAAACAAGGATTAACTGGTAAGAAAATTGAGGTATTACATATACACTCTTCCTTTGGCAGCCTACCCATGGGATGGGAGTTATAGAGGTGAAGGAATAGTGAAGACTTGCAGCGTAATTGGCCTGAATTAGTTTTTCAAGTTAGGGAATATCTGAGCTTATTTAAAATCTTGTGGAAAGGAAACATTGAATTTTTGGAGGGTTAGGGGACTGGATTAGGAACCTAGGGATATAGAAGTATTGAAATCAGGGACACAAGTAGACAAAATCTCAGAAAAGAAAGGCCTCCTCAGCACCAGAACTTGCCATAGTTGTCATGTAACAGTTGTTCTCAGCATTAAACCAGCAGCCCCCAACCTTTTTGGACCAGGAACCAGTTTTATGGAACACAGTTTTTCCACAGGCAGGGGTGACAAGGATGATTTCGGGATGGTTCAAGGGCATTACATTTATTGTGCAGTCAGTCCTCTCTGCTAATGATAATCTGTATTTGCAGCTGCTCCCCAGCACTAGTATCACCACCTCAGCTCCACCTCAGATCATCAGGCATTAGATTCCCATAAGGAGAGTGCAACCCAGAGCCCTCGCACGCACAGTTTACAGTAGGGTTTGTGCTCCTTCGAGGATCTAATCTGATGCCCCTGCTAATCTGACAGGAAGGCAGAGCTTACGCAGTGATGTGCGTGATGGGGAGTGGCTGTAAATACAGATGAAGCTTCGCTGGCTTGCCTGCCGCTCACCTCCTGCTGTGCGACCCAGTTCCTAACAGACCACAGACCAGTACTGGTCCACGGGCCAGGGACTGGAGACCACAGAATTAAACCATTTTCAAATAGGTAGTGTCTCCGTAAGACTATTTCTGAGTAAAACAAACAACATTGTGATGCTTCAAGGTTTTTTTTTAAGTTACATGTCTATTTTGTGGATTTGTTACATTTGTCACTTACATGGAAGTATAAAATAAAGACTATGTAGTTATGTAACTACAGGCAGGTAATGTAGTTCTTCTGAAAGAAATTCTCCTTGTTTTAACATCAAGGAGTCTCTTTTATTTCTTTTTTGCAAAGTTCTACTCTGTTAATTTGAACATGTTGAAATATGTCCCTGCTTATTTTTAGGTTTATTAGAGAAGTTGGTGTATGCACTTTACTGACCTGAGTCCACCCTCTCCCCTGAGTCCCTTTTTAATGTTTTTATTCTCATCTTTGGCAGTGGATTGAACCTGGCACCTGTAGCACGACTCAGAGGTACTTGGGAAAAGTTACCAAGCAAATATGAGAAACATCTCCAAGATCTACAAGACCTTTTTGATCCATCTAGAAACATGGCAAAGTATAGAAATATTCTTAGTAGTCAAAGCATGCAGCCTCCAATTATTCCTCTCTTCCCCGTTGTCAAGAAAGATATGACATTTCTACATGAAGGTATTTAAAAGTTATTTGAAAATTAACATGTTTAGCGTCAACTAATTCTACAGAATTGTGATTTATTATATATTCCATCCTAATGATTGTATGTCACATAAGCTTTACACGGTTAGACACAGAAGAATTTAGGAATGCAAAAGCCATATTGTTAACAAAAGCAAATTAATGTATTAGGTTATTAAATATGAATGTCCGATTTCCTGAAGTACTAAGTTTGACAGTTGATATCTCTGACATTTCACTTTGAAACTTCTTGTTTGTTTGTTTGTGAAGATAACATCCTCATTCTTTCGAACATGTGGTTTGGCTTGTGATTATCTTTCAAAATTTTTTTAGAGCAATTTTTGTTAAACCATGCATAAGTCAAAAATTTGTGTCACTTTCGAATAAGAGTTCCATCGTGGAACCAGTGCAGCATGGACAGCTTGAAATATCAACCAAGTATTTGGGAAGGATGTGGCTAGTGAACACAGGGTACATCTATGGTTCAAGAAGTTCCATTCTGGTGATTTTAATCTTGAAAATGAGCCACGTGGGCAACCTTAGACCAAGGTGGATAATGATGAGCTGAAAGCTGTAGTGGAAGCGAATCCATCTCAACCTACGCGTGAGTTAGCAGCAAGATTTGATGTCACTGTTGCAACAACATTGGACCATTCGAAACAAATGAGCACGGTAAAGAAACTGGATAGATGGGCACCGCATGAATTAAATGAGCATCAGAAGAGAAATTGTCTTGAAGCTTGCCTTTCTTTGCTGTCATGACATAAAGGCGAACCATTTCTACACCTATCATTATGTGTGATGAAAATGGATTCTTTTAGACAATTGCTAATTCTGCAGAATTGTGGTTTATTATATATTCCAACGTAATGATTGTATGTCACTAAAACTTTACACAGTTAAATGCAGCAGATTTTAGGAATACAAAAGCCATAGTGTTAACAATATGGCAAATTAAAGTATTAGGTTATGAAGCATTTGGCACAAAGGTTGGATAAAGATGAAGTGCCAAAACACAGCCCAGAAACGAATATTCATCAAAAAGGGCTGATGGTGTCTGTTTGGTGGTCCAGTGCTGGCATTATCCGCTACGGCTTCATGAAACCTGGTCAGTCAATTATAGTGGATGTCTATTGCAACCATTCGGATGAAATGATGAGGATGCTTCCAATTAAGCAGCCAAGATTTGTTGATAGGGACAGGACAATCCTCTTGCAAGACAATGCTCAACCCCATGTCATACAAACAATGCCGTTCAAACTGCAGAGGCTGCACGCGGAAACTCTGTCATCCACCACATTCACCAGACCTTGCACCAACTGACTGCCATTTCTTCCAGGCTTTGGACCACTTCTTGCATGGAAAAATATTCAGTTCTCAACAAGCTGTGGAAAACGCCCTTTGCAATTTCGCCACTTGCTCTCCAGGCTTCTTTGCTGCTGGCGTAACCAAGCTACCATTAATTTTTAAGATGGCAAAACTGTGTCAAAGTATGATTAATTGTACTGCTTCTTGTTTGAGATATGATAAACTAAACTTTGATTCCAAATCGGACATTTCATGTTTAATGACCTAATTATTTACTGTGTGCATTCAGACATAAACTTGACACACTAGGATAAGACAGTTTGATTATATTTATTGTTTTATTTGGTAATATTTTTCTTTCCAACTTTTTTCTATTGAATTGCTCAACACATGCAGAAAAGCCTCTAAAACAAACATACAACTAATGAATTATTAAAAGCAAACACCCATGTAACCAGCACCCAAAATAAAACATCGCAGCCGCCTAGAAGCCCTGCGCCTGCTCCTTTCCAACTGCCACCCTTGTCATCTTCCCCAGCGTTAGCAACTGTCCTGAGTTACATGCTGTGGTTTAAACTGTTCTTGAACTTTACATAAATAGAATCACAGAGTTTGAATTTTCTTCTTTTTAATGTTTTAGTTTGTATTGGTTTGTGACCTATTATGGTCAGCATTAGACTCGAGGGATTCTTCCATGTTTTTGAGTGTAGCTGCACTTCATTCTCAAAACTATTTAGAATTCCATCATGTGACTGCAGTACAATAGATTCGTCCGTTCTCTTGGCAGGCATTTGTTAGTTTCCAGTGTCGACCTATTGTGAATAACACTGCTGTGAATACTCCTGCACATGTGGTAGTCTCTGGTGCACATGCATCGTTATTGGCTATTATTCAGGATGGAATTTATGGATCCTGATATTTGTATGATCAATTTTAGAAACCAGTTGGGTGTTATCTACTAAAGTTAGATACTTTCAGTGTTATTGGCATTCTCATACTCCTCATCCTCATCAACACCTGGTAAATTCGGTCCTTTTGTTTTCATCTAGTCCAATAGGCATGTAATGGTATCTTGGTGTGGTTATAATTTGCATTTCCCTGATTACTGATTAGTTTTATATTTATATGTATGTGTGCGTGCATGTTCGTGTGTGTGTGTGTGTGTGTGTGTGTAGATTAATCCTCTTCTGTCAATCATGGATTCAGGTTCCTTGCCCATGTTTTGATTAGGTAGTCTTTTTGTTAAATACATTTCTAAGAATTCTTCATACATTCTGATATGACTTGCTTTTTGACTCTAGTTTTTAATTGGCAAATAATAATTGTATGCCTTTTGACTCTTTTTTAAGCACAGAAGTTATTAGGTTTAAAAGCCTGATTTAATGATTGTTTTTATCATATGGTTTGTCTACAATCTACCTGAGTTAATTTTGGGGTATTTTTCCTGCTCTCTTGGTAACTATGCACTATTTTATCATTTTTCTAGTGTTACATTAGATGTCGTATCATGTATATTTGTTAATATTAATTAGTTTAATATTCATTACTTCTTTCTTGTATGTCAGGCAATGCAAGGAAATTAGACCACTTAAATTCCATTTACAATTTTTATGCAGTTACTGTGCCTTTAAATCCCACAAGATATTATTAAGCTGTTTGTCAGTATTTATTTAACTTTACCTGTATATTTACTTTTGTTGTTTTGGTTATTGTTTTTTATTCCTTCCTGCATTTTAAAGCCCCCGTAGGGTTTGGTAGGAGGTTTTTTTGGCTTTTTTAGCAATCCCTTAAGCACAAGTATGCTGGTGATGAATATCTCTTAATTTTTGTTTATCTGAAAATGCCCTTCATTTTAAGAGGCGTATTTTTGCTTGGCAGGTACCTTCTTTCAGCTCTTTGAAAGAACATGGTGTTGTCCTGGCTCCTCTTGTTAAAATGTTGAGAAGTCACCTCTCAGTTTAATTTGGTGGTTTTTGACTGTAATCTGTCTTTGATAGCTACTATTAGGATTTTGGTTTTTCTTTATCTCTGTTTTTTCTCTACTTTTGCTTCTTGTGAGTAAGTATGGGGTTTTGTTTTTTGTTTCTTTGTTTTAATTCTGACTTGGGTTTTTAGAGCACCTTGAAACCTATGGTTTGCTATTTTCCATCAATTTTGGAAAATTATCAGTAATTATGTCTTCAAATACATTTACCCTCTTCTGTTCTCTCCTTTAGGGATTCAGTTCACCTCTGTTAGACCTGATCCTGTGCCTTTATTTTCTCACACGCTCGTCTCTGTAGTTTTGTCTTGCTGTCCTGCCGTGCTTCATTCTAGATATTTCCTGCCACACTGTTGTCCATTTTATTAATTCCCTCTTCAACTCTGTCTAAACTTCTGTTAAATCCATCACTGAGTTCCTAGTTCCAGTTATTATATTTTTGCAGTTTTACAATTTCTTTAATTCTTTTAGTTTCATGTTCTTTGCCAAGGTTCTCAGTGTCGTTTTTTATATCTTTGAACATATTCAACATAGTTATTTCAAAATCTGTCTCTGATCACTCTATAATCTGGATTCCCTGTGGGTCAGTTTCTATTGTCTTTTTTCTCTTGTATTTAAATCTCGTTATCTTTTTTTCTTGATGTGCCTGGGTATTTTTGACACAGTAATGGATGCTGTGTATAAAAAATTACAGAAATAATATGAGGTTTCAAATGATGTTCTCTTCCTTCAGAGAGGATTTAAGCTTGCTTCTGACGGGTAGCTAGGGGTGCTATCAATGCAAAATTACTTTAATCCATTTTTAAATTTTGACATAATTTAACATCAGATTTTTATCCTAGTCTACATTTAGTTCATCCTTAATCTCAGGATGTAACCTTCGGAGTTCCAGCCCAAAGCATTAGAGATTTACTTGGACATAAGTTACTTTTCTTTCACCTCAAAAAGCAGAATGTCTCTACTCGACTTTTCATCTTTTAATCCCCTTTTTCTAAAATCAGCAGATGCACCTAGCTAGGGGCAAGCACTGGGAAATACAAAATCTGCTTCTCTGTATTCTTCTCTCAGTTCTTCACTGCCTTATTAGCTTTCTGATGTCTTTAAACTTTTTTTTTTTTCTATTTTTGTCTAACTTTTCTAAGTGTTCTCAACAGAAGGGTTCTAATTTCCTAGGCTTACTGCCTTTTCTTTCATTATCACTCTTTTTTCATAAAGAAATGTTGTTTAGGCTTCAACTGTATTTTTCTGACATACTCCCACAAAACATGTTTTTATGACTTGAGAGTATTTTTGATGATTATTTTGTTTCAAACTCAAGTTGAGACCCTGAACAATTCATGGGTCCAATGTATAAGTGCTGTTTACCACGTGTTTCGAGACCCATATGGTGCTCAGTCTTGGCATCAGGGCCTTGGACTTCCACAGAGGGACCTCATGGTTTTAACTAATTTATCACTTTTTAGGAAAACAGACCCAATGTTACTTACTCCTCCATCTCACATCCCTTTCATTCTTTAAGAAAAGTCAGAAATTCTTATATTCATGGGATATTTGCCACTTCTTAAATGATGACAATTCATTTAACAATTTTTAAAGTATTATAAACCCAAGAAAACTTGCTGCAGGCTGGGTTAATTAAGCCCAGAGGTGACCTTGTGAACTCTGGCTAGAGCCTAAGTTTTCAGGTGCTATGCCCTTGTTGCCCAAAAGAGCAAATGTAGGTACCTACCTGGTAGTGGGCTGAGCATCCAGAGAGTTAGATGTGGGAAGCTGCACATTTTATATGCGAGCCTATAAAATAATGAAATTGGTCTTAGAAGCCACGCACAGTTTATCACTTTCCTATATTCATAATCATTACTCCTTATGAAATACAATTTCTCCTAGTGTCTCATTCCCTGGGACCAGGGTTGAGCCATCTATAGGAATATCGATTCTTAAAAACAAAAGTGGCATTTTGGTAAAGAAGGTTCTTATTTGTGCCCGTCAAGAATTATAGCTGGACTTCTACTTATATATAGGTAATTTAATTTTGAAAGTTAAAAATTTACTTTTATTCTATAGGAAATGACTCCAAAGTAGATGGTTTAGTAAACTTTGAGAAGCTAAGAATGATTGCCAAGGAAATACGCCAAGTTGTTCGAATGACTTCTGCCAACATGGACCCGGCTATGATGTTCCGACAGAGGTATGGCATTGACAAGTATAAAAGTCTTAATTTACAGAGTGACGTCGAGGATGACATAATTATCATCATAATACTTACCATTTATTGATCATCTACCATTGTGTGCTATACTAAGTGCTTTACCCATGTCAGTTTTAAGTAATCATTTATCAGGTAGGTGGTGTTAGCCTTCCTTTTACATATGAAGAAACTGAAACTCAGAGCAGCCTTTTTTGTAACTTGCTAAGATTTGAACCCTAGTTTCTATCTGCATTTTTAGAGTATATGGATAGTTCTGTATTGTTATTGTTCTTTAAAATATTAGCAAACAGATAGAAGAAAATTGCTGAAATTATTTATTGAAATTATCCCAGAGACAAATGCTTTCATCTGGTTTCTAACCCAATTTGTAAAGTATTAGTCTTCATATGTCTTTTACTGAATATTTGTAGAGTTCTATTTCTGTCTAAATCATACTTCATTCCTCTAAAACATATTCCTTTTTCTCAAGTTACAATACTGCTATTTATTTGCATGAAAGTTATTACATACAAATAAACAGAATTTAGAAAGTACAAATTTAATCATGCTTCATCTTTATTAAAAATGGAAAATATCATATCATTGTATTTATAGCAACCTGATCTTCTAAGAATGCTATTTTTTTCTTTTTGAGACAGAATCTTGTTGCTCTGTTAACCCGGGTCTAGTGCAGTGGAGTCAGCACAGCTCACTGTAGCCTCAAACTCCTGTGCTCCAGCAATCTTCCTGCCTCAGCCCCCAAGCAGCTGGGGCCACAGGTGCACGCCACTGTGCCTGGCTAATTTTTCTATTTTTTGTAGAGATGGCGTCTTGCTCTTGCTCAGAATGCTCTCAAACTCCTGGCCTCAAGCAGAGTCCTCCCACCTCGGCCTCCCAGAGTGCTAGGACTACAGGCATGAGCCACTGTGCCCAGAATGCTTAAGAATGCTTTTTAAAGTTCATTTTTAATGTAATAACAAAGGCTTTTTCAAGTTGTATAAAATTTATAGAAAGTATGTTGTTAAGCTTTTCCCAGAATTTTTATAATTTTCAGGGTGTAAATTGATGTTGGTTTTAATTTTTTTTAGCTTTAGTACATAAGGGCATTAAAAATGAAATAATTGGCAAACACAGACACAGTTCCTGTGGTTTAAAAACATATACTCTGATAAGAAAACAGAAACACTTGGTACTTTGAAAACCAGAGCTGGAGTTTGTAACCAAATAGAACCTAATGTGTATTAGGATTGGTTTTGTTTTTTTTTTTAATTTTGTTTAAATTGATGTTCAGGAGTCTTTGTTTTTTATAACTAGTTTATATCTGATGGTTACGCTAGTTGAGAGATCCTCAAGGTATGAAGAAAGGGCCGTGCTCAGTCTCCTCTTCCCAACCCACCCTCCTCTGCCCTTGAGCATCCCGGCACGTGGTGAGGGTGTCACTGCACAACAACGTGGAAGCGGGAAGCAGTAAGGACCAGGGACCACAGCAAACCTGGAGGAGGGTTTGTTTGTTTTTGTTTTTGTTTCATGTTCTTGTGCAGTGGGCTTACCACTCCCTGTTGTCTTATGTGGACCTCCATTTACTTACAGATACTAATTTCTTGGTCCCTGAAGACATTATGAATTTGTAACCCTGCCAGACCAGTTGATAATAAACTGAGTACTAGCCATACTTCAGAAATGAGCAAAAGAGAAAAAATGATGAAGAAATTTATAAACTTGACTGTTTTCTTGGGAATAGCCTGGGTTGAGTAGAATAAGATATGAGGGACAATAAACATTTATTGTATAGATTGGGCTGAATTTTTCCTGAATCCGTTTTATTTGTCAGCCAATCATGAAATGTCATATCTTTCTTTAAGCAAATAATTGTCCATTTGGTAGTGTGTAATTATCCTGTGTGGATAAAGTAACCCCTCTTGTTTTAACAGTAATCAATTTGTTGACTGAAAAACGGAATCTTTATTCAGTCATACAGTAGTGTAAAGATAAGCCGTATTATAAAGATTTTAATGGTACATTTTTACATACATTTTCAGTTGAATTTGCTGGTCAAAGTTCTCGTAAAACACATTGTCAGAGAAATTTCTGCACTCAAAAATGAAGTAGACATCTTTATGTTTCTTGTTATTTCATCCTGTCATTTAAATGAGTGGCTCAAATTCTATTCCTTTAAGGTTTTTTTAACCTAACAACTCTGAATTAAAAATTTATAGTAAGTAAATGTTTTTCCTTAAACTTATTAACATAAGCTTCTATATGAAATTTGGTATTAAAAATACAATTGGTTTAAAGCGTATTTTTTCAAAAATGTTTCAGGATTTTTTTTTCACCTTCAGTACATACCATAACATATCTTAGCCTCCTGCATTCCATTAAAGTCATTTTACTGTTAAGCTACAATTTTTTTCTAGTAAAATTTTTCTGTTCTATTCTGTCTGCATAGTTTCTCTGACTCTCAACTGTTGTCTCTTTTCTGTGCTTTCCTATCCAAATACATGCTTCAATGTTTGTGGCTCTTGCTTACAGGAAGAAGAGGTGGCGGAGTCTGGGGTAAGTGTAGAGATGAATGCAACTGGAATGAAGGTTGTGCAACTCTTAACATGTACTGCATCCTTTTCATTAAGCACGCACATAAATAGCATGCGTTCTATTAACCCTGTCAACCTGCATTCCTGACAAATAAATGCCTTTTGCTAACAAGGTGAAAGTAGTGTTAGAACTAGTTGTTTTTTTTTGGTTTTTTGGTTTTTTTTTCTCGCTTCTCCATTGTTGACATTCTGTAAGTCCTTTTTAGATTTTAATTTAGCAGGGTCAGATGATGATGATGACGACAGTGAATATATGTTTTGTGCTTGCTATGTGCTGTTCTAAGCACTCTAAATGAATTATCTTATTTAATTCTCCTGCTACCCTGTGAGTAGATACTGTTACTCCCATGGTACAGATGGGTAAGGTAGAGTTGCCCAGAGTCTTACAGCTCGTTAATGGTGAATCTAAACCTAGGTAGTCTGACTCTAGAGTCTACACTATTTTATTGAAATGCCCCATTTTATAAAAGTCCCCATATTATCTAAATGTATGAAAATGGATGAGAAGTCTGTTTATAAAGTTTGCAGTTGAACTAGAAAAGGATTTTAATTCCTCTGGTCAACTAATGCCATGAGACTTTCAGCACTGTTTGAATTTTATTTTAAATTTTTTACCAGCTTTAATTAAAAATGCCCTTATCTCTTTTTAAAATTGTGATAGAATCAGAAACTGCCACCGTTTGTTGTTAAAGTAGATTTAGGTCTCTGCTTCTGCATAACTAGATGGCTGTTAAGAATCATGGAATGTCAGGGATCTTATAAATCATCTGCCCAGTCCTTTCATTTTTAGGTGAAAGAGATAGCTTTTGTGGATGAAGGGATTGCATAAGAAGAATTGTTATTTTAAGAATGTAGTGAACCATGAAGTTAGACGCTTTTATTACATATAGGAAGAATTTTGCTGTGAGCCACCTCCTTTACTTCAGTCTCGTCTCATTTGTGGTCTTGTTTTTTGTTAAGCTTGGTGAACTTGACTTTCCTTCTGCTTTATTCCTCCATTCTCTGTGTGTTTCTCATGTGTTTTCTTCTATATCATACATTTATGTCTTGGTCTTTTCTGGTTCTTCTCACTGAAAATAGAAATTAATACCTGGCATAACTATTCGATAGAAGAATACTTGGACAATATATCTTAGTGGGTATTTGAAGTGATTTGAATGACTTATGTTAACACATTCACTCTTTATTCAGCTGTAGGGTTGCATTGTATGATGCTTGCAAACATTAGGTATTTTCATTTATATTAGGATATTTCCTGTTTTGGAAGAAGTTTCGAAAATATTTTACTGTCATCTATCACAATGTTTTCATTTATTAGGATTTTGTATCTCTCCCAGATTTGTAGTACCTACTGTTCCCCCTTTTTTGGATACCAACTAAGATAAAATCATTAAATATTTGTATTAAAGTGTTCTCCTAAACGTTGGGACTTAATTTTACTGCATTTCTTTGAATTCAAGACATTGTCAGTTGTTGGGTGCACCAGTATTTTATGTACCACTAAGAAAAATCACTGCCGTGTCTTGTTACCACTGAGAAATTTTACTTTATGCTTATTGAAAGTGCTCTTACAGGCTTAATGGATTTTTATCACGTAACACCCTTGTGCATACATAAAAAGGAACATATAACTAAAGTAAATTGGTTTAGGTCTCTCTAAAACTTCTTCATATTCAAAATAAGAATCTTCTGAATCATTGTTAGAATCATTGGTTTCTGGGTTTTTTCCCCCCCCACACACACAGTATTGCTGTCTGTGCCATTCAGTGTATTGGTAAGGCAGCATTTCTTAAAACAAGTCATAAAAGAACTAAAAGCTACTACTGGTGCTGGGCTCTAGGCTGGCTTTCAAATAATTAGAGCTAGCTTCCTTTCATCACCTGCTTTGGGAATGTTGTTGAACTTGTCAGATTCACTTCCTTCTTGGAATCATTTGGTCCCTGGAGGTTGGTTAAAAGGGTAGTTCATTAAAGTCACTGGATTTTCTTCAAAGTCATTCTGCAAGTTTTGAGGTTTCTGCATGTGTAATTAATGTCAATCATGTCACAGTTTCTGCCTGACCAATAGCAATTGAAAGTTGCCATCAAGTATAAGACATGCTCTTATTTCAAAGATCTGAAAATGTGGAAAAAAAAAAAAAAATATATATATATATATAAAAAACACTTTTTCAACTATGTCTCACTTAATTTACAATGGATTTTAGTGTCTGTTTTAAACTGGCATGTGAGCACTATGGTCTGTGGATTTAGAATATTTTTTTAAAACATACTAATGTAGAAAATCCATAGATAACCTTATTATTAATATATTGGAATGGCAACTGCCTTCAAAATAAAAATCATCTAAGAACCTGTCTTTGCTACTCTCGTTAGAAAGAATAAACATCATTGCAATTGCTGTTTTCCATTGGTTCTAGATGTAGTCATTGTAGGAGGTTTGCCAAGAAGAGTAGAGTTGAGTGAAGTTGTAGCTTGTTTGAATTAGTTATTTCTGCCCAGGCCTGTGATTCCATCCCATCAAGAGCCCAGATCCCAGATCCTCAGTTCTAACACCCAAATATTGCCTAACCATTCCATATGTGAGTGGAAGCATTGAGTAGCTTTTTAACTGCATATCTGATTTCTGATTATATTGAGTTGAATATAAATGCTGTTAATTTTCAGCTAATATCTTATTGATCTCTTTGAATTTTGACCAAAATATGGTTACTGGTAAAATTGGTCAACATGCTCAGAGTGGGCCTGCTGTAGACAGGAATGGTGATGGCAGTAGCATGTGCAAAGCAGCACAGACAAGCAGAGCTGCTCTAGAAACTTCACTGCTGAAGAACCCTGGTGCAGAGATCTGACTGAGGGTGGACTTGTCCTGCCCCAGGCTCCTGCCATATCTTCAGAGTGTAGATGCCCTCCAGGGCCGGAGGAATCCTTTTTCTTGCCACAGTTACGCCACGGGTCACATAGTCACAAACACAGGTCTGATGGAATATGTCACTCGGGGGGAATTGTTGTCTCATTCTTTTTAATTCTGTACTTTATGAAATCTTGATCTTAATTCAGAACATCACTATGTGTACCAGATTACTTTGCATTAATGCTCTTCATCTTTTAACTCATTTACATAAGCATGCAATAGCATTAACAGAAAAAAATCTTTTAATCTTCAATCTGCCGTGCTTAGTTCTCATCTTTATAGCTCCTTACCATGATCTCCATCTTCTCACAGGTCACTGAGTCAAGGCAGCACGAATTCAAACATGCTGGATGTTCAGGGAGGTGCTCACAAAAAAAGGGCGCGGCGCAGCTCTCTGCTCAACGCAAAGAAGCTGTATGAAGATGCTCAAATGGCAAGGAAAGTAAAGCAGTATCTTTCCAGTCTGGATGTAGAGACAGACGAAGAGAAATTCCAGGTGATGTCATTGCAGTGGGAGCCCGCATATGGGACCCGTGAGTACACGTTTTCGTTTACGTGACACCACAGAGCACGACAGAATAGAAACTTGTTTTTCTAGAGTTACGCTGAAGTCCCAAGAAAATTATTAACTTTCATTCACAAAAGATTACTGTACTGACATACCGCAAGCATCATGTGATCCTATTAATTAGGTACTGAGTTCCATCCATTCCTGTTGGTTTACCCTATGCAAAAAATACAGGGATAAATAGTTCTTTTAGAAGTTTTGTAAAGCTTTTTTCATGTAAAAATTGGAACGTTGTAGAGGAACTTTCTGGTCGTGAACGTTTTTATGTTCATCCCTAAATGAAGAATAAGTGTAAGTGGAATTTTTACCTTTCTTTATTTCACAGATAATATAATTTACCAACTAGAAAATATAAGAAATTTGATTAAAACACTAGAGATAATAGGCTTATAGGTGCCAGTAGTAAGGTAAAACAAGAACAATCAGACACAGTCTAATACTGTTAATCTGCAGAAAGTATGTTGAAAAAGATCCTATTCCGAATACTAATTTTTTTTTTTTAATTAAGTACAAGCAACAGAAGCCTATGTCTTTGCATCAAGGACTTGTAAGAGTAGAAATCAAAGATGGTGAAATATATACACTGTTGTAACCAATTAAAAAAATGATTGTTCTTATGTTAAATTATACACTGAATGTTATGCCTGTAAAAATTGCAATAACATTCTATTTCTGAGTTCCTGATTGACAGAAATGATAGTCATCATGGATTGACCCTAAAATGGATTGATGATGTGGTATTTGCATAGTAAGAGAAAAATTATGTCAACATAATAGAAAAGAGAAAGTGGAAATAGAGCCAAATACTGATTTTCAAAAATTCAGATATGACGGTAAATTTTAACATACAGAGTAAGGAACCGTTCAGTAAATGCTGTAATTGAAACAGAATATCTTGAATACTTCTACCCATAGGAAAGGAATCGGAGTGTGAAGAAAAAATAGCTACGAAAGGATACAGGCAGAGCTTGAGTCTCCTTTATTACCCTTTGAGCAAGGTTCTCTGTATCTCAGGTCTCTATTTTCACAAACGTAAAACTTTGGCAAGAGGTGGGAGTACGTTTTATCTCTGATTTTTTTTTTTTTTTTACATCAAACCTATTAAATTTGGGGAAAAAAATAATAAAAGCTAACAATTATTTAGAGCTTTCTACATGCCAGCAACCAGGCCTAAGCAATTTATAAACATTGCCATTTACTCCTCACGGCAACCTCTGAGGTGTCCAGTTTGAGATTGTATTCTAATGAGACAGTGCACCCAAAAAATGTGCTTGTATAAAGATGTTGCAATATGTATTACAGTGAAAAACCACTCAGATATTAAAATGCTAGAGAATAGTTAATTATGACTATTTCCTTATCAATGCAAGCAATGATGGCCATTAAAAATAATAAATGTGTATATAGAATTAGAAGGTATATGGGAAAATTTCTTACCAACATGAGACATCAAGAATAGTGTCAGCCATGTGAAAATGGTACATGTCCAAGGTAAAGACTGAAAGCGTATGTAGAACCTTTAATGTGTATTCATGCTTTAAAGTTCGAAGCCTTATACATATTTAATTTATTAAAGCCCTCTGACCCTGCTTTGAATTATCATGAAAGTTATTTTTTTCCAAGTAACTCAATACAGATTAATCATCTTGTGGTTGTGAAACACAGCATGCCTCCCTCTTCCTACAGCCACCTCAGACTCGTCTTTTCTTTTTTTTTTTTTTTTTT
>RJWJ010021609.1:0-27699 GCA_004363605.1 Indri indri | reverse complement strand
ATGTGAATCTTCTTGAAGGGCCAAGTTAATAAAATTAATAGTCTGCTCTTTGTAAATTTCAAATATTTACATTTACACTAGCGACATAGGATTGAATACATTAAAAAGTATCTATTCAGTGTAGGATGTCAGGTAAATCTTAAAATGTAGAACTCATACTTTAGGCAAGGAAAATAATTTTTCTGTCCTCAAATTTAAGTGAGTAGGCTTCCTAATTTCCTTTTTAAAAAATAAACTTTTAATTTGTAAATAGGTTTAGGTTTACAGAGAAATTGCAAAGATAGTACACAGAGTTCCCATGTACTCCAAAGCCCATACCCAGTCTTCTCCATTTTTAATGTCTTACATTACTATGTTATACTTGTCACAATTAATCAATATGGATACATTATGAAGTTCATACTTTATTAAGATTTCTTAGCTTTCATTTAACATCCTTTTCTCTTCCAGTACTCCATACCAGGATCCCACAGGACATTCATTCCTTAGGCTCCTGCTGGCTGTGAGAGTTATTCAGACTTTCATTGTTTATGATGACCTTGACAGTTTTGAGGAGTACTAGTCATATGTTTTTGAAAAATGTCCCTCGGTTGGGATTTATCTGATGTTTTCCTCATGATTAGACTGGGGTTTGTGAACTAAAATAAAATTTTAAGGCTCACCCCCCACCGACTGACTAAATGGACCCCCTCGTGGCCAAAGAAATATCCTAAAACTAAATTGCCTGCCAGGTAGAAGGAGGTCAGACAGGCCTTATCGTGCCCCTCCCTTCTTGGGGACATCCTTTGTAACCCATTAACAGGCTTAAGGCTGTGCAAGACAAACCTGCAGGTCCTCAGTTTACACAACAAATCTGTGTCCAGTGGCTTATCTCTGATAAACAGCTCCTTATGTTGAAACATTCCAAGCCTTTAGACAAAGCTTCATGTCTTTAACCAATTACAAGCCAAAGAATCTTTAAACCCACCTATAACCTGTAAGCTCCCACTTCGAGAAGTGCCACCTTCCACCAAAAAGGGCCAAACCAATGTATGCCTCCCACGTATCGATTTATGACTTTACCTGTAACCTCTGTCTCCCTGAAATGTATAAAACCAAACTGTAACCCAGCCACACCAAGTCCACTTGCTCAAGACCTCTTGGGTGTGGCTCCTGGTCATGGTCCTCAAATTTGGCTCAGAGTAAATCTCTTTAAAATTATTTTACGGAGTTTGGTCTTTTTTCTGTTGACAGGTTATGAGTTTTGGGGAGGAAGAGCACAGAGGCGAAGTGCCATTCTCATCACATCATATGGCATAATGAGAAGCAAGGGTATGTGCTATCAACTTGACTTATCACTTTTGATACTGACCTCGATCTCCCAGCTGAGAGAGTGTGTGTCAAGTTTCTCCACTGCAAAGTCACTCTTTTTCCCCCCTGCTGAGTTTTGGCAAAAAGTCATCATGTGCAAGTCCACATTTAAGAAGTGGGGAGTTATACTCTACCTCCCGGAGCGCCTAATCTCTTTTTGAAATGGTTTTTCGTGCTGGATACATACTAACTATGGTAAAGAAAATAAAGATATTAAACGACTAGTTGCAAGAAGTCCACCATGACATCCAACATTGAAAAATTATCTCTTTACCTATCCCATCTGCTGAATGATTATATCAATATACACAAACATATTAAATAATAATGTATACAATATTGATTTTCTTTACTAAATGTTAAGTTTTCAGATTGTATTTCATGCTGAGGACTAAGAAATATCTCATTTTTGAGACCTAAATACTATAATTTCATTTGAATATCAACTCTTTATAGAATGTTGGGTTGAAAGAAGGTTATATTGGTGAAACTTTACTTTGATGTATCTTTAGGATGAGATAAATTTCTCCACTTCATAAATACAGAGTTTGGATTCGGGATGCGACTTTCTCTACTGATGAGCAAAAATGGACAAAAAACAGGGTAACATGAAGAAATCAATTCTGAAATGTTCCACAACCAATGAGTGTTCTTCATTGTACTTAGGTAAAGGCTGTGGCATGAGTTGCTTAAATAAAAAACAAGGAAGCAAATCATAAGAAGAAGAACAGATCTAATGGCTCTGGTCTTATGGGAAGCTCCAGAGGAAAAGTTGTTGCTGTGAAGATGTTGAGTATTTTTCTGGTGTCTGTAAAGGAAAATCACAATGTAACCACTGGCCCAACTCATGAGAATGAGAAAAATTAAGTCCCGGAATGTGATAATACTCATATTAAAGGCAGTAACTGCATTATCCATGTGTGGTGCAGCAAAACACATTTTTACTGAAAAATTTTTGGTGACATTGTCATGTTTGATAGCATCAAGGAACGGCAGAAGCCTGACATAGATGAGACTGTTGAGGACCCAGAATGTAAGAAGAGATGTTGTGGTGTATTTGTGTACTCTGTCTTTCAGCCATGCCCACCTGGATTTGCTGGGACTGAGAGTGACGGCCTGGACCATGCTTAGGAAACATGTGGTACAAAGTGAAAGTCCCTGAGACACTCTATTTAGAAATTCTAATACTTTACACCCAGTATAATTCAAAATCTTTTTAATACTGAAAGATTTTATTGCCAAGGGAATAACTTTGCTTAAAAGTGCCATTATATTAGTAACGGATAAATGAAGGAAAATCAAGTCCATGGGCTTCTTCTGTAGGGGACAAACCAAAAAGATGTAAGTATGCATCAGGAGTAGCAGCAAGTTCCTGAAAATCCCAACGCCAGTCTGAGAGAGGAAAAACATTTCCATCATCATCTCAATGGAAAGCATGGTGATACAGGCTCTGAGAAAGGTACAAATATTATATGCATTAGTCTCAAAAGACTGGAAAAAGTAAAAATTAAAATCTAAATTGAAAGCAGAAAGCAAGGGCATACATGTTCAAGGGAGAAAGGGTAGTTTCCATGATTCTGTATGTTATGTAGTCCATTAAATAGGAAAGAATTAATGGGAATGGGAATATCTCATGTGGCAAAAGTCCATGGTGATTAGTTATCCCGACGAATGTTTACAAGTAATTTTGGGATATGATTCAGGTCAATAGAAAATAATGAGGATTTCAACAGCAGATAAGTCTTGATTTATGACAGGTATTTATTCAGCAACATAACAATTACTTTCTCTCCAGTACCCAGAATAAAATGAGAAAAATCAAGTGGGTTTTGACCCATGGAAACACATATATTTGATAAGATTTCTCTTCAAGTTAATCAATCTGAAACAAATTATAGTGGAGTGTGGCAAGAACATGTCTTACGGACTGAAATGCTCACTAACGCACTCATTGATTGGATGAAAAAGCTTGGTGTATGTTCTGATGGAAACCAGTGAAGCTAATCATAAGTCAAAACCAGCAGTGCCTGATTTACACTCTTAAATTTCTTTAAAAATACCAGGAGGCTGCAATAGAAAAGTGGAAAAGAGAAATTAAAGATAATTTATAGAAGGTTTATAAGCAATCAAAAATATGGAAAATTTAACTTTTTTAGTTATTAAATCAATGACAATTGAAATGAACCACTTTGCTTATCAGTTTGTCAAAGAATGCGGAGGACAATTATGTAAAAACAAATTGCTTTCACATACACAAATTATAACCCATAAGAAGATAGAAGGGCAGAGAAAACTACATTTACGATGGCAATGAAACATACGTAGGGATAAACTTGCAAAGAAATGTGTGCGAAGCCTATAAGAAGTAAACTATAAAATATTCCTGAAAAACATAAAGTGGACTTGAACAAATGGCGAGACGTTTGGATAGAATGTCTCACTATCATCAAAATGTCAGTTCTCCATCATTTGGCATATATAGAGTTAATGTAATCTCAATTAAAATAACAATAGTTTTTGTTGCTTTTCTAAATCTAAACAAGTTCATACTAAATATCATATAGAAAAATAAACACAAGGCTAGGAAATCACTGAAAATGAAGAGCTATGAGGGAGATTAACATTACCACATAGTAAACAAGCCGCAAAGTTTGAGTAATTAAAACGGAATAATAATGGCACTTGACTAGACAAATAGATGAATAAAATGGACTTAAAATCAAGCATATAAATAAAGCCCAAGTATGAATGGAAAATAAGTAAATCATAAAGTTCATATTGCAAATCTCTGTGCTGAAAAAAGGACTTTTTAATAAATGGTATAGCCATTTACTTTTCCAAAAGCATAGTCATTTGGAAAAATTAGATCAGTTTCTCCCACTGCATATAAGAATAAACACCATAATCATGAGAAATATAAATATAAAGAAAGAAGCCATGCACAGTTTCTCTGTTCTGGCTTCTCCAACTCTTTTTTTTTTTTCTTTTTCTTTTTTTAAAACCAACAAGGAAGTTTTATTTCCAAGTTTATTTTTTATTTTTTGAGTCACGTGAATTTTTTTGGCTTCCCAGTGCGTATAAAAGTTATGTTTACCCTATAGTGTAGTCTATTAAGTGTGCAATAGCATTATGTCTAAAGAAACAATGTACATATCTTAGTTATAAAAATACTTTATTGCCAACTCTCAACTCTCTGGGGGCAGTGCAATCTAGAAGTCTCCATTCAGCTCACAAGCGCCCCCTACTTCCTTAGCTCCCCCCTTACCTATCTTCCTTTTGGGCTCTCAGGGTCTGCCTTGTACACTGGTGCGTGTGCAGCTTACTATAAAACCGAGGTGGCACATGATCAACATGCGATGTCCTAAAGATCCTTCTCAGCCCTGCTCCTTCCTCTTGGGTGACTTGCCTCATAAAATCCAGCCACTTCAAAAGCCCCAACATCTGATAGGTTTCCTCAACCAGCAAGACCCCCGCTCTGTATTTGGGCTCAACATTTCCTTGTTCTGAGGTTTGAGAAGTGTCCACAGGCGATAAGGATGTGTGAATGTGGAATGTGTTCTTCCATTCTTTTAAGAAGTACAGTCTTGTTCTGTCTGTTTTTCAAAACTTAGAAATGGTTGCTTTGTTTTTTTCCCCTTTGATAGTTGTTTTTAGTGGAACAATAAGTCTGATAACTATTACTCTATCATGGCTGGGTCCTTCTGCCTCATTTTTTTGGTTACTATATTTATAAGCTGAAGATATAAAAGTCATTTATTACTGTAGAATTTTCCATAATCTGGACTTGACTGTTTCCTCATGGTTTCGTTTTACCAGTCCCTCCACATAGACAGATATTTTGTATGAACTTTTAATTGTATCTTCAGCCTTGTTATATTTCATTTTTCTTTTGTTAAAAATATTTCAAATATAGTATTGTGTACTTCCTTTTGCATCAAAACAGAAAGTGCATGTCTGCTTAATGATATTAATATTAAAATTGATTATTAGGCCTAAGTGTTATCAGCCTGAGTCATCCCTCATGAAGTTTCTCATTAACCTTTTAATGGGTTACCATCCATTCATGTTTGTGGTCTAGATATATTCCTTCATTAAAGTTACAAAGTGGTGATTTTCTAACTGTATTATTTCTCTCATATTTATTAAATAAAATGTTTCTACAATGCAATATTGATTGTGAACTTTGCCCTAAATAGAAAAACTTCAGTGAAGAAATCCAAATGACAAATGATAAAAGAAAAACAGAAAATTTGCAACTTATATCAAACACAAATGGCTAATTTAAAGATTTTATGAAGAGTTCTAAAAATGACCAAAATATAAAAATACATAAGGGATATGATGTTGTATTAATAGTCCATAGAAAAAGAAAATACAAGAGACTTTTACACAAAGAAAAAACGTTTTCATATTCATTATAAGATAAATATAAATCAAAACTATGATTCCATTTCTTGACTATTAGAAAGACTAAGATTAAAAGTTTGGTTTCTCATTTCTGTTGGTGAAGTTGTAGGGTGAAGGACACTTTCATATCTTTCCTAAAAAAACAGTGCATTTTCTCTTACCATTTAAATCAACATTTCATATTTAGTAAATGATCCCACAAATATATCTTCATATATGTGAAATTTTGTATTTAAAAAGTTATTTATTCCAACATTTTCTGCAATAGCAAAAGACTAGAAACAACCCATTAACTGTGGATTGAATACATAGTACTGGCCTGGAAAACAACTCAGGTTTGAGATCAGACTCTGGGAAGCACATATGCAGGGAAAACCAGAATATCACTGCAAAGGCTTTAAAAATAAAGGGAAAGTAGAACCACAGCCCAAGACATGTGCCAGAACTCCATTTTGAACTTGAACGGGTTGACGCTCTGCTAAAATAAAAGGTATGAATAGTACCCAGTCTCATGAAAAAGTACTCAAAACGTCCAGAATACACTCCAAAATTACTCATCATACCAAGGACAGTGAAACTATTAACTTGCACAAGAAAATATAATCTTTGGACACCAACACTGAGACCTGACAAGGATTAACTGACAAAGATTTTAACACAGCTATCGCAACAATGCTCCAACAAGCAATTACAGACACTTTGGGGACAAATGGAAAATACAAATTTGTGGTGAACAAATGAAAGATACCAGGAAGAACTAAATGGAAATTTTAGAAGTGAAAAAAATAACAGAAATCATTTGCACTGAATGGACTTAGTAGAAGAATGGAGATGACAGGTGAAAAATCAGGGAACTTGAAAACAAGTTCAATATTGTCCTGTCAGAATTAAGGAGACAAAATAGATTGGAAAAAAGTGAACAGAGCCTCAGAGACCTGTGGGAAAATAACAAAAGATCTAACATTAAAATGATTGGATCCTCAGAAAGAGAAAAAAAAAGTGTATAGGACTGAAAAAATTTTTGAAGAAATAGTGGCTAAAAATGTCACAAATATGGTGAAATGTATAATTTCAAAGAGATAAGTGAACTACTAAGAAGGTAAGTCCAAATGAATCCACGTCCAAACACACCACGATCCGATTTCTGAAAATTTATAAAAGCCAAACAGAAATGCTGCATTCCCTATAGGAGGACACTTCCAATGACATCAGAAATGATGGATGCTAGAAGAAAACTTTCAGAATAAAGTGTTTATTTACAGCTACTCAAATTCACTAGGGTTATAACCAGGGTCTATCCCTTACACAGTGTGTGACTTTAAGTAATATACATAACAGATTTGAATTTTGTTTTATCTTTAAAAGGGGAACTATAATTACAGCTACCACAATGGATGTGTGAGAATTGATATAGTACTATACATAAAATGCTTAAAAAGTGTCTGACACTGAACAAGATATGTTAGCTAACATACCGTCATGATTCTCAACAACAACAACAATGAAGTAACAGCAAGCTAATATAACATTATAACTCACTGGAACATAACCTTGTTTTGTGCATTTTCTATTAATTTTTCATCATAAGATTAGTGTTACAGTAAATATTATTTAAAGTGGTTATTTGCACTTCTGATTGTTTCTTGGAATACTTTTCTACAAATCAGCTCTTGGACCAATGGGTATAAAGCAGTTTAAGAATTTTAAAGCCTGCAACCAAATTGTTCTCTATAATAAGTGAACCACCAACAGGAAAAGAAAAAAGTATAATCATCTTGTTGTATTTCTGCAACAACTGTTTCATGATTAAAATATGTTACTTTGCCACTTTGATAGGCATAAAGTGTTATAAAATATTCACATTTTGATTTGAAGTTGCAAGTGATTTCCTATGTTCCTTGTTTTATTTCTATAAATTCTTCCTTTAGCTGTTCCAAGTGGACCATGTAATAATTTACCCCTATAGTTCTCATATATTTTTAAGTGTTTTCCTAGTTTGTCTTTTCTTTTAAATCATGCTTCATCGTGCCTGAGAAATTTTAAAATGATTTTAATTTAATCCATTTATTTTTCTATGTCTTTTTGATTTGCTTATGAAATCCTGAGACCTCTCAAAAATACAGAATTTCAATTATAACTTTATCAATTGTTCAGCTATTTAGAATTTATTTTGTTTCCATGGAGAGATTAGCAAGCAACTTTATAGTTTCCAAATGCTCAAAGAACTGGCAATCTAGAATTTTCTGTCCGGTGAAAACATCCTTCAATAAATAGAACATACCGGCCTCTTAGTAATATTCTTGCCAAATGTTTTACCTGACTTTCATCATAAATAAGTAGTCGAATACAGAATTTGGAACATTCTACAAGAAAACTGGACCGGATTTTTCAAAAGGTATTATGAAAAACAAAATCAAAAAAATCAAAAGAATCAAAAAACAAAATTGGGCAAGTGTTCCAGCTTGAAAGAATCAAGTGTTATATTCCTATTCTTCTTCCTTGGAGTTATTCTTTTTGCTTAAATTATATAGACAAAGAATATGTAACTGCAGCTGCCTGACAGTATCTACCTCAGTTCTGAACTTAATTAATGTTCAGAATATATTAATCTCATATAAAAATCATGTTACTCCATTATTTTATTTTTTTTCTGTCTTAGATTTTTGATTCAGAAACCATTATTTTATTTTAGTGGCGGAACTATCGTAAGATCAAAGTGAGAACAGAGTAATTACAGAGAAAAACTGGCCTGAGGGACATTAACCCTGTTTCAGCCAGCAGCCAACCCTTCCTCCAGGGGCCCACCGAGCTGTAGGAGCTGGCTGGAGAGCACTGCCTCCCTCTCCTCGCTCTCAGACTTAGACAAGAGGGGCACTTACCTAAGGGGACTCCGGACTCTTCCTCTTTGCAGCCTCCTCTTCACGGACATGGAGCCTTTGCCAGCGGGAGTCTGGAGGGGAATGAGCGATGAGTTCCCTAGATATAGGGAAGGATCCTGGAACAAAGCTCCTCGCGCTGGCTGCGATTATCATCTCAGCTGCAGTCTCATGACACTGTCTGCAAAGGGAGTGTCCGACAAGGTCACAACAATTAGGACCGTCTCAATTAACTGTCACGTTTTCCCACTGAACCGCCTGGAGTGATCTGAAAGGTATAACGTCATCATCCACTCAGTGTGTCTTGTGGGACCAGGATCTTACCCATTAAGCTCTATTGGCTCTAAACGAGACCTGAGAGATTATTTTTTCCCCAGCATAATATTTACAGATGAAAAAACTGAAACTCAGAAATGACTAGGAAAGTTTCTGCAGCTTGTTGTGGCAAACCTGGCAGTTAAGTGTCTTCCAGACCCTCAGCCCTTGCGTCACTCTTGTTTTTCCTACTCTCCTGAAATGAAAACACGTGATGGAAAAGCCATTCTGCCTCCCCAGCACACCTGTTGTCCTCTATGTTTCTATCCTCTCAAATTCACAGAGACCTTCGCTGATGTTTAAAATGTTACTTCAAAAGACAAAGCAAGATAGGCATACGCTCGTAACTTAGGAACAGAGTACAAGAGAAAAGTGTTCATGTTAATAATTAGAAAATGTTAAGAGGAATGATTCTACCCAAAATGGTGATGCAACCATAATATTTTAGGAATAAATGGAGAGAAATACACAGAAACAAAAGTTCCAATAAACTTAGAAAATGACATAAAATAAAACTTAAAAATCCTAGGAAAATATACGAGGGTAATGGAAAAAAAGATAAAGTACTGAAAAGCTGCTAAATGTTGCCAAATTCAATTTATTGATAGAATTGTAAGCAAGGAACTAGTGCATTATCAAAGAAGATATTCTGAAATTTATTTGGAGAACTAAATGGGAAGGTATAACCAGTAAGTTATGTTTGAAAAGTCCATCACACACGAGGACTGTCCGGAAAGTATCCAGCCATTGGTAATATAATGACAACATATTACATGGCTGGGTACTTTCCAGACAGCCCTTGAATATGTTGCAAAAAAGTTCACTCATGTAAAAGTTACAGTATGTATATGCAATGCATTCTATGTAGTAATAAAAGTTATCTTAAGATAAATAATTAAGACATTTTCAGCATAGAAATAACCTGATAAATAAAAGAAATAGAATATAGAGGAAAGAAATTTATCATATTATTAGCATAAGTAAAAATGAAATGTATGATAATTGGTATTATAAATTTGGTGGAAAACTGAGACTAGGTTACTAAATGGTGTTGCGGAAACTAGGTAATGATTTGGAAGATATAAAATTGTTTGCCAGTATTTCCATACAAACAAAATAAATTCTAAATAGCTGAACAATTCATAAAGTTATAGCTGAAACTCTGTATTTTTTGAGAGGTCTTAGGTTTTCATAAGCAAATCAAAGAAAAAAGAAAAATTAAATGGATTAAACTAAAATTGTTAAAAATTCCTCATGCATCATAAAATATGATTAAAAAGAAGAGACAAACTAGAACATATTCAAAAATATGTGAAAATATAGGGTTAAATTATTACATGAACCCTTATAAATCAATAAGTAAAGGCAGAATTCACAGTAATAAAAAATGAGGAACATATGAAATCACCTGCAACTTCAAATTGAAATGTAAACATTTTATAACACTTTCTGCCTATCGAAGTGGCAAAATGAAATATTTTAATATTCGAACTTGTGAAAATATGTTAATATATTATATCTTTTTCTTTTACTATTGGTGGTTCACTTATTGTGTAGAGCAATTTGGCTGCAGGCTTTAATATTCTTAAAGTGCTTTATATCCATTGATCCCTAAAAGTCATGTGTTGAAACTTAACGGCCAATGTGATAATATTAAGAGGTTGGGCCTTTAGCAGGTGATTAACTCATGAGTGTGGGGCCTTCATGGATGGGTTTAGGGCCTTTAGAAAAGGGCTTGAGCAAGTGGGTTTATCCCTTCTACCCCTTCCACCATGTGAGGACACAGTGTTTTTCTTTTCTAGAGAACACAGCAACAAGCGCCATCTTGGAAGCAGAGAGCAGCCCTTACCAGACACCAATCCTGCTGGTGCCCTCATCTTGGACTTCACAATATCCAGAACCATGGGAAATCAATTTCTATTTTTTATATGATTTCTAGGAAAGTATCCCAAGAAACAATCAGAAGAAAAAATAATTACTTAAAATAAATTTTATAATACTAATTTTGATGAAAATAATAGATACCACACAAAATAGGAACATGTTCTAAGGAGCTGTAATGCTATATTATGTTCATGTTATTTTGTTGTCATTGTTGTTGATGACGATGATGATATATTAGGAAGAAAATTTTGTTCAGTGCTAGACATTGTTTAAGCATTTTATATATAATACCATATCAGTTCTTATACACCCAAATGAAGTAGGTGTACTGTAGTCTCCATTAAGGATGAAGAAAATGAAACTCCGAGTGCTTAAGAGTATCCCTTAAAAATCATACAGCATGTAAATGCTAGAGGCTGGATACAATCATAATCGGTTTCACTATTGTTTAATAAATTCTTTCATATAAAACTTTTCAAACAACTACAAATGTAGAAAGAATAAGAAGGTATAGGCTGGGCGCAGTGGCTCACGCCTGTAATCCTAGCACTCTGGGAGGCCGAGGCGGGCAGATTGTTTGAGCTCAGGAGTTTGAAACCAGCCTGAGCAAGAGCAAGACCCCGTCTCTACTAAAAATAGAAAGAAATTAATCAGACAACTAAAAATATATAGAAAAAATTAGCCGGGCATGGTGGCGCATGCCTGTGGTCCCAGCTACTCGGGAGGCTGAGGCAGAAGGATTGCTTGAGCCCAGGAGTGTGAGGTTGCTGTGAGCTAGGCTGACACCACGGCACTCACTCTAGCCCAGGCAAAATAGTGAGACTCTGTCTCAAAAAAAAAAAAAAAAAAAAAAAAAAAAAAAAAAAAAAAAAAAAAAAAAAAAAAAAAAAAAAAAAAAAAAAAAAAAAAAAAAAAAAAAAAAAAAAAAAAAAAAAAAAAAAAAAAAAAAAAAGAAGGTATGAACCTTCACTAAACACAAAAGGCATAAGTAACAAAAGAAAACAGATAATTTTCTCTTCATCAAAATTAAAAGCTTTGTGCATCAAAGGACACAATCAAGAGTGAAAAGGTAACCTATGGAATGGGAGAAAACACTTGCAAATCATAAATCTGATAGGGATTAATATCCTAAATATATAAAGAACTTCTACAACTCCTTAACAACAAGAAAAACAAAAATCCCAGTTCAAAAATGCGTAAAGCTTTTTCTCCTAAGAAGATGTACAAAAAGCCAAGGAACACATGAAAAGGTGTTCAACGTCACTAGTAATGAGAAAAATGCAAATCAAAACCATGATGAAATATCACTTTGCAATAATTAGGTTGGCTATTACTAAAAAATCCAGAAAAAAAAAAAACAAGAAAATAACTACTGTTAATGAGGATATGGAGAAATTAGAACCCTTGTGCATTACTGGTGGGAAGGTAAAATGGTGCAGCCATTGCGGAAAACAGTTTGGTCATTCCTCAAAATGTTAAACATAGAATTATCATATGACTCAGCAACTCCACTCCTAGGTATTTACACAGATGAATTGAAAGCAAGTACTCAAACAGATACTTGCACACCGATGTTCACTGCAGCATTACTCATGATAACTAAAAGATGAAACAATCCAAATGTCTATAAACAGATGAACAGATAAACTAAATGTGGCACCACATAGAATGGAATACTACTATTCAACAGTAAAAAGGAAGAAAATTCTGACATATGCTACAACATGGCTGAAACTGAAAGCATTATTCTAAGTGAAATAAGCCTGACACAAAAGGACAAATATTGCATGATTCGAGCCCATGAAGGACCTAGAATTAGCAAATTCACACAGAGAAAAAGGAAATAATAGAAAATAGAGGTTAATGGGAGTTGGTGGAAGGAAGGAATTGGCAGTTATTATTTAATGGGTATAGAATTTTAATTTGAAATGATGAAAGTGTTCTGGAAATGAATAGTGATGATAGTTGCAGAACATTTTTAATGTAATTAATGCCACTGAATTGAACACTTCAACAAAGTGAAAATGATAAATTTTATGCTATATATATTTTAACACAACAAAAAATATTAAAAAAAAAAAAAAAAGAACCCAGATCCACAAGAAGGGCACTCCTGTCTTTAACTGCAGCCCCATTCCCGGTTTCCCCGTCCTGCTGCTGACCGGCTGTGAGCCTGGCCTGGCACTCAATCTCAGTCATTATCCATAAAACAGAAATAATGAAAGTGCCTACCACAAAGCGCTGTTGTGAGGGTTAAATGAGCTGTGTACATAGAGTCTGGCCCAGGATGAGTACTCAAGAGATGGTAGCTGTGGTCTTCCATGTGAATAAAAGTTTAGGCAGGTCCCCTAAGGCTCCTCTGGACCGAGTTTTAACATAATCTCTAGATGCTTGTTAATTAATAGTTTAGATTAATTACTTGAAAACTATTATATACACATACACACACACACACACACACACAACATGAGCATGTGCACATACTGTGTACATTGTTTTTGACCTGCTTTTTTCAACTTAACAAAATACTGAAAAAAAATGTCATGTCAAAATTGCAAATCTAGGTCATGATTTTTAAATAGCTATATCATATATGGTGATATACAGAGTAAGATTTAATAAATCTCCTATTTTGAAACATTTAGGTGTTTTCAAATTTTCATTATTTGAAAAATTTATTGGAAAATGGGTGTATTTACAATATTATTGCCTTGCCTGATGTTTTAGAATACATTTCTAGAAATGGAATTGCTAGTTCAAAGAATATACATATTTTAAGGTTTTGATTTCTGTTACTGTTGGATATTTGCTAAAAGAATTTTACTGAGAAACTAAGGTGGTAGATTTTTGGATGTGTCATGTTTTTTATTTTTAAAAATTGTGGTAAAATATACACAACATAAAATGTATCAATGCAACCATCTCTAAGCGTACAGTTCAGTGGCATTAAGTACATTTATTTCTAGTGCCACCATTAGCACCATCCATCCACAGAACTCTTTTCATCTTCCGAAGCCTAAACTCTGAACCTATTAAAAATAACTCCTAAATGAGTTGAAAACTTATGTCCACACAAAGACCTGAACACAAATGCTTATAACAGCTTTATTCATAAGTGCCCACACTTGGAAGCAACCAAGATGTCCTTCGGTGGGTGAATGAATACATAAACTGTTGTCCACACAGACAATGGGATATTTAACACTAAGTCATGAAAAGACATGGAGGAACCTTGAATGAATATTACTAAGTGAAAGAAATGAATCTGAAAAGGCTACATACTACATTATTCCAACTATAAGACATTCTGGAAGAGGAAAAACTATGTAAACAGTAAAAAACTTGGTAGTTTCTAGGAGTCAGCAAAGAGTGAAGGATGAATAGTCGGTGCGCAGAGGATTTTTGGGTCAATAAACAATTCTGTCTGATACTATAATGGCAGACACATGCCATTATATTTTTGTCCAAACCCATAGAATGTACAACATTAAGAGTGAACACTAATATAAACTCTGGACTTTGGGCGATAATGATATGTCAATATAGGCTCATTGATGGTGACCAATGTATCACTGTGGTGTGGGATGTTGGCAGTTGGGGAGGCTGCGCATGTGGGGAGTGGGTGGAGGGTACATAGAATCTCTCGGTACCTTCGGCTCAATTTTGCTTTGAATATGTAACTGCTCTACAAAATGAGGTCTATTAAAAAGTGTTTTAAAAAAAGATACAAACACCAAATGACAAAGATATTCAAATTATCCGATAAATGTTTTAAAACAGCCATGATAAAAATGCTTCTGTAAGCAATACAAACACGCTTGAAATAAATAAAAAATTAGAAAATCTCAATGAAGAAATAGAAGATACAAAGAAGAACCATATAAGAAGGTCAGAAATGTGAAATATAATATAAAGTTCAGTGTATGGGCTCGAAAGCAGAATGGAAGAGACAGAGGAAAGAATCAGTGAATTTCAAGGTAGAACAATAGAAATTGCCCAAATTGAAGAACAGAAAGTGGACTGGGAAGAAAAGAATGAACAGAGCCTCAGGAACCTGCAGGACTATAACAAAAGATCTAACATTCACACCATTGTTGTCCCAGAAGGAGAAGAGAAGGAAGGCAGAGCAAAATAAGTACTTATAGAAATAATGGCTGAAAACTTCCCAAATTTGGCAAGAGACATAAATGTATAGATTCCAGAAGCTAAGGGAACTCCAACAGGATAAACCATCAAAATCCATGTCAAGATATATCATAATTAAACTTATGAAAACTAAAGACAGAGACAATGAACCCAGCCGGAGAGAAATGACACCTTATCTACAAAGGGAAAACAATTTGAATGTCAGCATGATTTTCTTATCTTTTTTTTTTTTTTTTTTTTTGAGACAGAGTCTCACTGTGTTGCCCAGGCTAGAGTGCCGTGGCATTATCCTAGCTCACAGCAACCTCAAACTCCTGGGCTCAAGCGATCCTCCTGCCTCAGCCTCCTGAGTAGCTGGGACTACAGGCATGCACCACCATGCCCGGCTAATTTTTTCTGTATATATTTTTAGTTGTCCTATTAACTTCTTTCTATTTTTAGTAGAGATGGGGTCTTACTCTTGCTCAGGCTGGTTTCGAACTCCTGAGCTCAAACAATCCACCCGCCTCGACCTCCCAGAGTGCTAGGATTACAGGCATGAGCCACCACGCCCGGCCTGAATGTCAGCATGATTTTTATTGGAAACTGTGGAGTCCAAATGGAAGTGGCAAAACATGTTTTATACTCTGAAAGAAAATACCTGTCAACCCAGAACCCTATACAAGGGAAAGAATCCCTCTGGATGAAGAAAAATTAAGAAAATTTGTCACCTGCAGAAATAATCAAATAGAATAGCTAACGAAAATTCTCTAAACAAAAAGACAATGATAAAAGAAGGAACTGAGAACATTAGGAAGGAAGAGAGAACAGGATAAGTAAAATACAGGTAAACAATCCTGTTGAGTTTTCTAAATTATGTTGACAGTTTAAGCAAAAAGTAGAACACTGGTAGATACAGTTCTACATGTAGGTAGAACAAATATTTAAGACAATTACATTGTCTTAAATGAGGGTGGGGGGCAAAGAAATGTAACTGGGAAGGGCAAAACCCAGAAAGGGAGGTAAGGACTCTGTACTTCACATGAAGCGATAAAATGTCAACCCTTATGGACTGTGATAAATTATGCTTATAATATAATACCCAGAGCAACCACTAAACTAGATATTCAAATAAGTATACTAAAAAACACTATAGATAAATGAAAATGGAATTCTAAAAAAAGTTCAAGTAATCCATAGAAAAGAAGAAAATATAAAATAAACAAACAACAGAAAGAATAAACAAAAACCAAAATAAAATGCCAGACATAAACTTTACCATATTAATGATGATTACATTAAATATAGATAGTCTAAATGCACTGATTAAAAGATAGAGACTGGCAGATGAGTGGAAAGATATGACATAACTGTATGAAGTCTATAAGAAAATCACCTCAAATATAATGATATAAGCAGGTTGAAATGAAAGGATGGTAAAGACATGCTTTGCAAATATTAATCAAAATGAAACAGAAATGGCCACTTTAATACCATATAAAGTGGATTTCAGAGCACAGAAAAGAAAATTAGCAGACAGAGAGGGATAATATCTAATAATATGAAGGTCAATCTACCAAGGAGACACAGCATTACTAAAGGTGACACCAATCAAACAACACAGCTGCAAAATATGTGAATCAAAAACTGATAGAACTGAAAAGATAAATAGCCAAGTCCAAAATCATAGTTGGAGACTTCGACATCCCTCCCTCAATGATTGGTAGAGCAACTAGCAGAAAATCAGTTAAGATACAGAACAACTCAAGAACCAACCAACAGGATCACATCAACATTTATCATATACTGTACTTAGCAACATCAGAATACATGTTATTTTCAAGTGACTACAAACTGTATGTCTCAAGATAGACCATATCCTGGGCTATAAAACAAACCGCAACAAATTTAAAAGAACTGAAACCATAAAGGTGTGTTCTGTGATGACAACAGAATCAAACTAGAAATCAATTAATGGGAAGATAAGAAGATTTCCAAATGACTGGCAACCAAACAACACATTTCTAAGTAATCCATGGGTCAAAAGGAAGTCTCAAAGGAAATTTTTAACAATGTAATAAACTGATGAAAATGAAAATGTAACACATCAAAATTTGTGGGACAAAAACAAAGCAGTACTGAGAGGGAAATTTATAGCACTAACTGCAAAAATTAGATAAGAAGAAAATTCTCAAGCCAATCATTTAAGCTCCCACTTCAGGAACCTAGAAAATAAGAGGAAAAAAACCCACCCAAAATAAATATAAAGAAGAAAACAGTGACTATAAGAGTAGAAATCAATAAAATTTAAAACACAAAAACAATAAAGAAAATCAACGAAACAAAGAGCTAGTTCTTTAAAAAGATCTATAAAATTCATAAACATCTAGCAAGATTAGCAAAGAAAAAAGGAGAGAATGCACATATATTGGGAATGAAACAGGAGATGTCACTAAAGACCTTGCAGATGTTGGAAGGATAATTAAAAAATACTATAAACAACTCTAAACACATAAATTTGGCAACTTGGATAAAATGAAGCAATTTCTTGAAAAGCATAAACTACCACAACTTACTAATATAAAAAAATAACATGAATAGCCCCATAACTATTGAGGGAGTTTAATTAATAATTTTGAAACTTCTAAAAAAAAATCTCCAGGCTCAGATGGTTTCACTAGAGAATTCTGCCCAAAGTTTAAAGAAGAACAAACACCAATTTTATACATCCTCTCCCAGAACAAAGAAGTAGAGGGAATACTTCCCAATTCATTTCAAAAAGCTAGTATTTTCTTGCTGCCAAAACCAGACAAAGAGAGTACAAAAAAAGAAACTACAGGCCAATATCTCTCATAAATGTAGACACAAAAATCTTTTATAAAATATTAGTAGATAAATTAAGCAATATATAAAAATAATTATACATCATGATCAAGTAGGGGTTTATTCCTGGAAAGCAAGTCTTGTTCAATATGTGAAAATCAATGTAACCTATCATATTAATTGGCTGAAGAAGAAAATCAAATGATCATATCAATCAATGCAGAAAAACAATTTAACAAAATTGGATACCCATCCATGATAAAAAGCCCTGAGAAAAATAAGAATAGAGAGTAACTTCAACTGGATAAAGAACATTTATAAAAAAACCCAACAGTTAACATTACTTAATGGCCAAAGAAAGGTTGCTTTCCTCCCACGAAAGGGAATAAGGCAAGAATGTCTGCTCTCACTATGCTAATTCAACACATGCTGGAAGTTCTAGCAGTTCAGTAAAGCATGAAAAGGAACTAAAAGTCACATGGTTTGGAAAGGAAGAAATAAGACTGTTCATTTTTGCAAGTAACATGATGGTTATGTGGAAAAATCCCCCAAAATAGATTAAAAAACCCAAAATACTACTCTTCGAATTAGTGAGTGAGTTCAGCAAGGCTGCAGGATACAATGTAAACATACAAATCAATTATAGCTTGATCTACTGGTGATGAACGCTTGCACAGAAAACTTAAAAATATAATAAGTATTAATACCACTTATAGTTGCTCAAAAAATGAAATACTTAGATGTAATTCTCACAAAACATTCATAAGACTTTAATGCTGCACACTAGAAATTCTAATGAAAGAAATCGAAGATCTAAACAAATGGAGAGACATACCACATTCATCACTTTGAAGACGCAAAATAGTAAAGATATTAATTCTTCCCAAATCGATATACACAATTCCTATAAAAGTCCCAGCAATATTTTTGTAGATATATACAAGATTATTCTAAAATTTCCATGGAAATGCACAGGAACTAAACGGCTAAACCATTTTTGAATAAGAATTACACAGTTCTTAGAAGAATCAAACTTACTCCATTACAAGACTGATTATATAGCTATAGTAATCAGGACTACGTGGTGTTGGTAGAGGGGAGACACACAGATCCACTAAATGGAATAGAGAACTCAGACCCACATAAATATGATCGACAGATTTTTGACAGATGCACAAAAGCAATTCAATCGAGGAAAGAGGGTTTTTTCAACAAATGTTGCTAGAGAATTTGCATATCCATTGGCAAAAGTTGAACCCTGACATAAACCTAACACCCTATACAGGAATTAACTCAAAACAGAGCATGATTTAAATGTAAAGCTGTAAACCTTTTAGAAAAATACAAATTAAAATACTTCAGGACCTAGGACTAGGCGAAGACTATTTTAGACTTTATAAGAAAAGCACCATCCATAAAAGCAAAAATTGATAAACTGGATGTTATCACAATTAAAAAACTTTCATTCTGTGAATGACCCTGTCAAGAGCATGAAAAAAAAAAAAAACTAGAGACTAGGACAAAATGTTTTTAAAGCATACAGCCAACAAAAGATTAGTCTCTAGATTATACAAAGAAATCTCAAACCTCAATAGTAAAACAAACAAACCAGTTAGAAAACGGGCAAATGACGTGAACATGCATTTCACCGAAAAGCATAGACAGATGTCAAACAAGCACAGGAAAATGCATTCAACATCATTAGCCATTACGGAAATGAAAATCAGAACCATGATGAGTATTACTACATACATATCAGAATGGTTAAATAAAAACTAGTAATGCTGGTGAGGATGCAGAGAAACTCTTTTCCTCATTTACTGTTAATGGGAATGTAAAATGGTACATCCACTCTGGAAAAAATTTGGCAGTTTCTTTAAACACTAAACATGCAACTATCTCACAACTCAGCAATTGAACTCCTGGGCATTTGATCCAGAGAAACAAAGACTGTGTTCACACAATAACCTGTACACAAATGTTTATAGGAGGTTTATTTATACTAGTCGAAAACTGGAAATAACCCAGATGTCCTTCAATGGGTGAATGATTAAACAGACTGGGGCATCCATGTCGTGGAATAGTCCTCAGCAATAAAAGGAACAAACTATGATACGTGCCACATTCTGGATGAATCTCCAGAGAATTGCACTGAAAGCCAATGCCAAAAGGCCGCGTGATGTATGATTCCACTGCTATGGCACTCTTGAAATGACAAAATTATAGAAATGGAGAATATATTGGTGGCTGTCAGGGATTAAGGAGGGTCAGTTACTCAGGAGGCTGAGGCAGGAGGATCGCTAGAGCCCAGGAGCTCAAGGCTGCAGTGAGCTGTGATCAAGCCTGTGAGTAGCCACTGCTCCCCAGCCTGGGCAACATGGTGTCTCTAAGCAAACAAACAAACCAATAAAAACTTGGACATGGGAGAGTCTGAGGAAGCACAAAAGGTAGAGTCACTGGAAGGAAAGGACTCAGAAACTTTCCCCAACTTCTCCCTGGTATGTGGGTTTTCAAACGCAGTTTCCTATCAAAGAGGAGCTCCAAGTCACTGGGGAGAATGGCTGGCAAACCCACATATCTCAGAAAATGTAAGTATTTTCCCTTCAAATGCAAAGGAGAAGATGGATTTTGTAAGCAGTACATTTCTGACTGGCATTTTCCTGAGGGTAGGGCTAATGCAGCTGGGTCTCTCAACCTGACTGTGTCTGACAGGGACTGACACCCCTCTGGGGAGGCCGAGAGCCAGCAGCAGAGCCAGCAGCAGTCCCGGTTTCCACTTTAACAATATCCCCCCTCTTCCCCTCTTCTTCTCCTCCCCCCCTCCTCTTTTCTCACTGATAGGTTTCAGTTCTGTCCCCACCCAAACTGCTAGCACCTTGTCATCCTCTGTCAGGTGATTTCATCCTTTGTGGAGTCCTGCTGGTTCAGCCCAATCTTCTAGCCCTGGAGGGCACCTGAGTTAATTTCAGGAATTTCAACAGACTGTAGATGGGGAAGAAAGAGGACCAAGAGGGGAAGCCCCAGCAGAAGTGCCCGCCTGGGGCTGCCAGCAGTGAGCCCAGCTGGAGTCTCCGCCCGTCTTCTCCTCACATGGGCCCTGGCAACTCTCCTTGACCACAAGTACTCTTGTAATCTGGGGTTTGGTGGCATTAAATGTTTACACTTGATGAAGAAATTTAGAAATTAAGAATGCCTTTTCATTGGGCTCATCAGTAGACTGAATATGGCCAATGGAAGAATCGGTGAGCTTGAAGATACGTAAATAGAATCTTCTCAAAGAGAACAAACAGACAGAATGTCTAAGAACCAAGGGGGAATTAAGAAAGGTGTAACATACCCAAAATGAGAATACCAGAAGGAAAAGAAAGAGCTTAGGAAATAGAAGAAATATTTGAAGAAAATGGTGGAGAATTTTCATCAATTAATGACAGACATGAAACCACAGATCGAGGAAGCTCAGAGAACTCCAGGCAGAATTAACACCAAAAATTCTACACACAGACATATTATATCATATTCAAACTATAGAAAATGAAAGACAAGAAAAAATCCAGAGGAAAGAAAACCTTATCCCTAGAGGAACAAGGATCAGAATTACTTTGAAATTCTCTTCAGAAATCATTCCAGGAAGAAGAGTGGAGTGAAAAAAAAAACCCCCAGAAATCTGTATCTGGTGAAACCATCCTTCAAACATGTAGGAGAAATACAGATTTTCTCAGGCAAACATAAATTGAGGAAATTTGTTGCCAGTAGACCTGCCTTGCAAGAGATGTTAAAAGAATTTCTTCAGAATAAAGGAAAATGATATCAGACAGAAACTTAGATCTACATAAATAAAGAAAGAGAATTAGAGAAGGAATAAATGAAGGTGTATTAGGGTTCTTCAGATGAACAGAACCAATAGAAGATGTATATATCAATGTATATGTAATATGACCTATATAGGATATGCACATATATATATGAAGAGATTTATTAATATGAGGCATTGGCCCCAGTGATTACAGAGGCTGAGAAGTCCATGATCTACCACCTACAAACTGAGGGTGCAGGGAAGCTGGTGGTGTGGTTCCAGTCCAAGTCAGAAGGCCTGGGGACCACAGGAGCCAGTGGTCTCAGCACAAACAAGACATGCAGGGAGCAACAGGGGCAAATTTTTCCATCTTTAGCATTTTGTTCTACTCAGGCCCTCAATGAATTGGGCGATATCCACTCACACTGAGGAGGAAAATCTACTGTACTGAGTCTACCAATTAAAATGCCAATCTTATCCAGAAAGACTAAGAAATAATGTTTAATCTGGGCCCCCCTTGGTCCAGTCAAGTTTTTTTTTTTTTTTTTGAGACAGAGTCTCGCTCTGTTGCCCAGGCTAGAGTGCTGTGGCATCAGCCTAGCTCACAGCAACCTCAAATTCCTGGGCTCAAGTGATCCTCTTGCCTCAACCTCCCAGGAGTTGGGACTACAGGCATGTGCCACCATGCCTGGCTAATTTTTTGCTATATATTTTTAGTTGTCCAGCTAATTTCTTCCTATTTTTAGTGGAGACAGGGTCTCGTTCTTGCTCAGGCTGGTCTTGAACTCCTGACCTTGATCGATCCTCCTGCCTTGGCCTCCCAGAGTGCTAGGATTACAGGTGTGTGCCACCACGCCCAGCTTAGTCAAGTTGACACATAAAATTAACCATCACATAAGGTAAAATAAAATATTTATTTTCTTATTCTCAATATATTTAATATATAACAATTCATTCAAATTAATAATAGCAATAATGTATTTGGTGATTATAGCTTATGGATAAGTGACATGAATGACAGTAATGTGGTAAGGGACAGAAGGGAGGAATTGGAAATACTGTGTTGTAAAGTGTCAATATTTACACTATGCATGAAGCAGTTTAGTATGATTTGGAAGTAGATTAGGTGTAAATGTAGGCAACTACTAAAAATTTTTAGAAAGTGCTGGGTGTGGTGGCTCATGCCTGTAATCCCAGTACTTTGGGAGGCTAAGGTGGCAGGACTGCTTGAGGCCAGCAGTTTAAGGCCAGTCTTGGCAACATAGCGAAGCCCCCTCACTACAAAGAAAAAAAAAATAGTAATAATGATTACCCAGGTGTGGTGGTGCATACCTGTAGTCCCAGCTACTCAGGAGGCTGAGGCAGGAGGATTGCTTGAGCCCAGGAATTCGAGGTTATAGTGAGCTATGATCGGGCCACTGCACTGGAGCCTGGGTGTAGAGCAAAACCTTGTCTCAAAAAATAATTTTTTTTTGGCTGGGCACGGTGGCTCACACCTGTAATCCTAGCACTCTGAGAGGCCGAGGCGGGCAGATTGTTTGAGCTCAGGAGTTCGAAACCAGCCTGAGCAAGAATGAGACCCCCATCTCTACTAAAAATAGAAAGAAATTAATCGGACAACTAAAAATATATAGAAAAAATTAGCCGGGAATGGTGGAGCATGCCTGTAGTCCCAGCTACTTGGGAGGCTGAGGCAGGAGGATCGCTTGAGCCCAGGATTTTGAGGTTGCTGTGAGCTAGGCTGATGCCACGGCACTCTAGCCTGGGCAACAGAGTGAGACTGTGTCTCAAAACAAACAAACAAACAAAAAAACCAAAGGACACTGGCTTGAATGAGGACAAACTCACTCTACAGAAAACCAATGAAACTGTAGCACCCTGCCTGTTCCAATTGATTTCTCTCGAGTTCTTATGACTGAAATCCAGGTCTCTCAGTACCTGTGGGGGAGACCCCTCAGCTCTGTGGTGCAGTCTGCTGCCCTGACCAAACACAAGGAGAGAGAGAGCCGCAGAGGAGGCCAGTCCCTGAAACCTCCGTAGGCAGGGCCAGCTTTCATGCAGTGGAAGGAAACGTGAAATCAGTAGAATAGGCTTCACTCGGAGATGAAGTCCCATCACTCTGCCCTGACAGAAGTATGCAGAGAACCGGGTATGGCATGGCCCTGCTTTGACCCTCTCAGGGATCTCATTGTGGTTTCTATTTGCATTTCCCTGCTGAGTATTGATTCGTGTTGAATGCCTTTTCATGTACTTATTAGTCATTTGTGTATCTTCTTTGGAGAAATGTGTATTATATTCAAGGCTTTTGCCCATCTTTTAATCAGGATGTGTATTTTTTGTTGTTGAGTTCTGGAAGTTCTCTCTATATTCTGGATATTAGTCCTTTATCAGGTAAATGATTGACAAACATCTTCTCCCATGTCGTGGGTTGCCTTTTTACCCTGTTGGTAGTGTCTTTTGATGCATGAAAGTTTTAATTTTGATGAAATCCAATTTATCTATTTTTTTCTACTGTTGCCTGTGCCTTTGGTTACATCCAAAAAGTCATTGCCAAATACAGTGTCATGAAATGTTTGCTCTATAATTTAAGAGTTTTATAGTTTTAGCTTTTATGTTTAGGTCTTTAATTTACTTTGAGTTAATTTTTGTATATTGTGTTTTGTAAGTGTCCAACTTCATTGTTTTGGATGTGGATATTCATTTTTCTCAGCACTATTTGTTGAAAAGATTGTCCTTTCTCCATTGAATGGTCCTGGTGCCCTTGTCATAAATTCTTTAACCATATATATGTGGGGGGGTATTTCTGGGCTCTCTATTTTATTCCATTGGTCTCTGTCTGTATGCCAGTATCCCAGCATTTTAATTACTATAGATTTGTAGTAAATTTTCAAATCAGAAAATGTGAGATGTCCAACTTTTTTCTTCTTTTTAAGAATATTTTGGCTATTTGACGTTCCTCGAGATCCTATATGAACTTCCGGATTTTCTGTCTTTCTTTCTTTTTTTTTTTTATTTCTGCAAAAAATACCACTGGGATTTTGACAGCCATTACATTAAATCTGTTGACTTTTTTGGGTAGCATTGACATCTTAACTATAATAAGTCTTTCAATCCATGAACATTGGCTGTCTTTCCACTTATTTGTGTCTTCTTTAATTTATTGTAGCAAAAGTTTTATAGATTTTATTATATAAGTCTTTTACCTTTTTGGTTAAATCCTAAGTGTTTAATTTTTTGATGCTATTAAAAATAGAATTGTTTTCTTAATTTCATTTTTAGATTATTCATTCTAAAATGCAACAAATTTTTGCACATTGATTTTGCATGCAGTTACTTTGCTGAATTTGTTTATTAGTTGTAACAGGTCGTTGGGGTGTGTGTGTGTGTGTGTGTGAGATCATTAGGGTTTTCTACATACAAAATTATATCATTTCCAAACAGAGATAATTTTACTTCTTTCTTTGCAATTTGGATGTGTACGTTTTCTTATATAATTGCTCTGGCTAGAGCTTCCAGTACTATATTGAATAGTAGTGGCAAAAGTGAGCATCATTGTCTTGTTCCCAATCTTAGAGGAAAAGCTTTCAGTTTTCACCACTGAATAATGTTTGCTGTAGGTTTCTTATATATGGCTTTTATTATATTGAGGTAGTTTCAGAGTCATGACTTAATTTTTATTGTGTCAAATTGCATAATTGTTTTTGGTGTTTTCATACTCCCAATAAACCAGCGTGTGTATGAGAGATGTTATTTGTTTACGAACTATGTTTTACGTAAACATGTTTACAATTTTAAGGTAATTTACAGTTTAAGCCCATGGCAGGTACATATCTTTTGTGGACCAGGTAGGTGTATGCTTATATTTGGGTCAGAAGCAGCTTGTATAAACATGTGCTTATTAGTGATGACACAAACGTGTTCACAAGCTCAAGGGAAAAAGTCAAGACTCCTTATAAATTGCTTTTTTCTTATGCAATACTGCTCGGCAATAACAGCAAACATAGAAAACAGCTCAGGGTCAAATACGCATTATATAATTTGTAAGTTAACTATTTCACAGTCTCTTCACTGCCTACAGGATCAAATCCAAACTCCTTGGAGTGCCACACAAGGCTCACTTGTGTTTTGGTTTGTCCTGCCCTCTGACCCTGGCTCGAACCATTTCCTCAGCAGATCCCTGCACTCAGGTGGGGAGGAAGCCCAGGAAATGGGCTGTGTGCTCTCAGGCCTCTGTCCTTTTGCCTGAGCTGCCCTTTCTGCCTGGAATCCTTTACTCTCCCCATCTTCCTTTGGTGAACTCTACTTATCCTTTAAGCTACAGCTTGAACTTCATTTCTTCCTTCTCAGATCCCTTTCTTCCCAGATCTTTCTGGCTCTAGGAACCCCAAATATGTGCTTGCCTCTATCATAAGTCCTTAAAATGTACGGCGAGAGTCTGCGCGCACCACCCTGAATAAACCTTGAGTCCCTGGGGGGCGGGGGCAGGGTTTTTCATCACTGTCCCCAAGACATCATTGGTATGGCAGGTGACACAGGCCAGTGATCCACAGTTTCCTCTGACGGGCAAAATGAATTGAATTTGAATCTCATCAAGTTACCTACCACTCACATAACCTTCATTTAATATTTATTAAGCTCCATTAAGGACAAGGTAATGTGCTGAGGGCGGGAGATGCAGAAATATCAAGGAGAAGACACCACAGCTGCCTTAATGGATTGCCAGACAGAGGTGAGGACAAAGTGCTACAAAGCCGATGAAGGAAGCAATTACTTTTTACTGAGAAGACATCGAGGAGACATTTGATTTGAGCCTTAAGAGATGAACAGAATTTCCTTATTCTAGAGACCAGAGATGCATTCAAGACCATGAAACTGAAGGGTAGAAATATATGAACTTAAACTATCATAAAGAAATATGTGCTCATTTAAAAAATCCAAACAAGGCTGGGCACAGTGGCTCATACCTGCAGTCCAGAGCTTTGGGAGGCTGAGGCAGGAGGATTGCTTTGAGGCCAGGAGGTGGAGGCTGCAGTGAGCTATGATCGTACCATTGCACTCCAGCCTGGGTAACACAAGACCCTGTCTCTATTTAACAAAATTCAAACAAAAAATATTTTAAGTCATTACTCCCCAATTTCACACCTCAGAGTGGCATTCTAACATCTTTCAATATCTACATATGTGTATTATATTATATACGTATATATGTTTATGATTACATGCAGTTTTTGTTTTTACAAAATGGGATCATACTACATATATTTTCTGCAACTTGATTTTTTGGCTCATGCCATAGACTGCCTTCCATGTTACTACATTCACATTGATAAACCTATAAGCATCTTCGAGACTAGCTGGATACTCATAAAATAATTACGCTTTTTTGCAGAATAATTAAAAGAAATTGAATTGATCATTTTATTGTTCTCTGTGGTTTATACACGCAGGAATGCGCATGCTCATGGGAAAAGGAACCGCCCATGTTTTCCATCCAGGACATGAAACAGAAACTCTTAGGCCTACTCAAGGAAACTGGTGTTTTTGCCTCTTTTTATTCTAAGGTTTTTATAGATTTCTCTCATGGACTTATAATAGTTTTTATGAGCATCCCATTCAGGTTTCAGAAAGGCTGAAAAAAGAGAAGAGTTGCGACTTTTATAAGAATAAACAGATAAAAACTAACACCAACTGGCAGAGTCAGCACACTCAAGCAGCACTGCATACTGAGTGGTGTCACTGAGAATGAAATAGAGATAGATTTCACTGAGATAGATTTCATCTTTGTTTCTTTAATTTGTTGATGTTTGCCTCAACATGATGACAGAATGATTGTCCTATCACTTTAAGGCATTTGTTTCCTTTGGGAGGAAGTAAGATCATACGCAGATTATTAGGAACTATTTATGTTGTATTTTCTTTTCCCCTCACATGAAACTCTTGTATTCTGGTGATGATTGTTAGTTTCCAGAATATCAGAATAACAGCAAAATTTTGTGCATAAAAGCAGGAAAATTCTGCCATTTTCAATACAAACAATTCTTTCACAAAGTAAGAAGTCTTCAAATTTTTACCCTTTTCCAACTCACTAGGTTGGACCATACTACAAAAAATATTCAATCATTGTTT
>RJWJ010021608.1:0-27692 GCA_004363605.1 Indri indri | reverse complement strand
GGGGCACGCCCAAGCGGGAGCATGTGACATGCTCCACTCGTCCCCAGTGGTCAGACAGGGAGCCCGCATGCCCGCGGCGGGTGGGACGCACCCGCTCAGGAGGCGGGGGTGGTGGTAGGGGAGACGGATGCTTCGGGGGAGGGCCCACCCGCAGGGCGGTGATGCCGGCCAGCGTGGGAAGGACACACAGGGGTGGTGTGGGACGTGCGTGTGGGCCAAGGGGACACCACACCGGAGAGAGGCAGGCAGTGGGGGAGGGAGAGGCCCCTTGGGGGCCCCCCTTTCTCACCTGGCCCACACAGTGCCAGTCTCGCAGGCGTCCAGGTCTCGGATGTACCGGGGCGGCTCAATCAGAAGCTCAAACTTGGGCAACACTGAACAGAGAGCAGAGAGCTGCTGAGGGGGGCGGCTTCTCCCACCGAGGTGGCCTCCGGAGCGTACCTAACGTGTCAGGAGGACGGCACCAAAGCTGCGCCGGCCACCGCCCGGCTCACGCTGTGTACCAGCACACGCCCCTCTTCGTGGAGAGGCCGTCTGGGGGTTTTGCCAGCTGCATGTGTTTCCTGTCTTTGGGGGGACAGGATCCCATTTTCCTGAGGGGGGTGGAGGCACCTCCCGTCACTTTGAGAGCATGTGCTTTGAGGGTGGCGGATTCCAGCCCATCCCAGGGCTGGACAAGCAGCTGGATGGAGCCTCTCTGCTGCTGTGACTCCTGGGAGTCCACAAGAGGCGTCCTCAGGGTGACTGCGGCTGGGAGCAGGTCTCTGTCTTCGCTGCAGGACTCAGCCCTGGGAGTGTGGCGCGTCCCCTTACACGGCCAGGGGAGGCACCGACACGGGGCACAGCTCCAAAAACCAGAGAGAACCCGGTCGTGAGAGCTTCTTTACGGGAGCTACAAATCCCTTTCCTGTCACCATGAGACTTTGCACTGGGCTCCCGCTGCTTGCAACCCATCGCCCAGACAGTGACAGCCGTTCCCTCCTCGAAAGGAGGAGAAGCCCTTGACCACAGGAGGGAGAATTCTAGCACAGACGCGGCGTGAGCAGCTCTGGCCCACGTTCGCCTCTTGGCCCTTGTCACTCGAGCAATTTCCCGAACGGCTCTCTCAGCCTCAGTGTTCCCATCTGTAAAGTGGAGAGACCTCGTGGAGTCGCCTTAAAAAGGGATGGGAATTCTGATACGTGGCCACGACACAGATCCACCTTAAGGACACTACGCTAAGTGAAATAAGCCCATTACAAAAAGACGAACACCGTGTGGCTCCACGGAGTCATCAAGTTCATAGGGACAGGAAGTGGAACGGTGGGTGCCGGGGGCTGCGGAAGCGGGGTTGAGGGGTTGGGGTTTCATGGGGACAGAGTGTCAGTTTGGGGAGATAAGAAAGTTCTGGAGGTGGTTGCTATGGCAACTCACAGCAGGACGAATGGATTTAATGCCACTGAACTGTACACTGAGGAATGGGTATGACGGGCCGGGCGCGGCGCAGCGGCTCACGCCTGTCATCCAGCACTGCGGAAGGCCGAGGCGGGAAGGGAGGGTCGTGCTCCACCACCACGCTCGGCCACCGTGAGCCCTCAATGAATGGGGACCCTCGTCCTCCCCGTCTTCATCAGCATCCTCGTGACGTCTGCGGTTCCTCCCAGATCCGAAATCCCAGGACCCTGAGAACCTCCAACTCACCATACTTCTGAACTTCGAAGGACTTGTTGTACACGCGGCCCTGCATTTCGACAAAAATGAACCATTCTCCCAGCACCGGCTGGTCGGACAAGGGGAAGCTCGCGTTGGTGACGCCTGTGTGAAGAGAGACACCCCTTTGTGCCTGGGCGAGGGCTCGTGCAGAGAGCCACCAGCGGGGCCCAGCCCCGGCACCCAGCAGCAGCGCGGTCCAGGAAGAGGGACCCCGGGACCCTGCTGCTCCCAATGCCCCGGGCGGCCCCCAGGTGAGCAGGAGGTCGCGCAGAGGCTGGTGGGGTCTGTGAGGAGCAGGTCTGAGACCCCCAGAGGGACACGGGAAGAGGCTGCACCTCATGTCCCCGGGAGAGCCTGCAGCCAAGGTCAAGTGCAGGCTGGGAGCTGGACAGACGAGGGAGATGGGCCGGCCCTGGTCGCCCTCTCTGCTCCCAAGAGCGGGAGTCACTCCCGGCCTCGGCGCTGCCGACATCTGGGGCAGCGCTGCTCTCCGGGGCGGGGCGTCCAGCACTGCCGGGTGCTGAGCAACACCCCGGGCCTCCAACCCAGATGCCAGCAGTACCACCACCCCCGCTAACAACGACAATCTAAAAGTCTCCAGATGTTGCCAATATCCCAGAGGACAAAGTCACCCCCGGGTGGGAGTCGCCGAGATAGATGAATGGGTGGCCGGATGGACAGATGGACCGGGACGGGGCAGAACACTACCCTCCAAATATCGCCCCAGAAATGTCATCGGCCTCTGGCACGGGAGGTGCCCTTTGCTCTGGGTCGGCACCCCTGAGCCCAGCCCGGAGCTCTGTCTTCACACCGGGAGCTGGTGGAGGGGTTTGAACGTGCACACAGACTCCAGGCAGCTCTGGGGGGTCTTCCGCTCCTGAGTGTGACACGCTCCACTTGTCCCCAGTGGTCAGACAGGGAGGACAGTGCCTCGGGGACTCGGGCAGAACCCAGAGTCTACGGCGGCACCCACAGCTTCCCTCCGTCACACTGGAATCAGAAAATGCAATGGCTAAGACGACTCTTTCCCCAAGTATTCAGAGAAGAGGGGTTCTAGATGACTGGAGGACATTTAAGGCAGTGTGTTGGGAGCATACGTTCTCTAAGGAGCCTGTGGCCAACACCCCCAAATGCCCCCTGAAAGGACAAAATCACCCTGGTTGAGAACCCATTGTCCACACACATCCCAAGGGGATTTTTTTAAAATTATTTTTTAGAGACGGGGTCTTGCTATGTTGCCCAGGCTGGTCGCGAACTCCCGGCCTCTAGCAATCCTCCCACCTCAGTCTCCCAAGTCACTGGGACTACAGTCCATCACACCCAAGGGGTTTTTTAAAAACAGGAAGTTGACCACTCCCTCCTCTGTGCCCTTAAGATCAAGTCTATATTCTTCCCCGGCTCTCACCAACCTCACCCCTGCTCTTAGCTCTCCTGACACCCAGGCCTCTGTCTGGCCTCAAGCCTCACTCCCCCAGTCACTCACAGCCCTTCCCAAACGCGGAGTCCCTGCCTGGAACATGCTTCCTGGCCACTAGCTTTGCCTGGCTACCTCCTGTTCCTTCTTCACTTTGTCACCGAAAAGACACCTCTTCCAGACAGTCTTCCAGGATTGCTGCTGCCACCCTAGGCTGGGATAGAGCCTCGTTTCACCCTCTCTGCATCTGGACTTCCCCACCCTAGCATTCATCACAACTGACATTATCTGGGCTGTTTAGTTAATGTTTGTTTCCCCCATCGGGCTGGCAGCTCACCCTGTGGCAGTATCTCCATGGTCCCCAGCAAGTATCTGCTGGTAGGAAGATGGCAAGCCAGGGAGAGAGAGGGAGGAATGAAGGCAGAGAGGGACGATGGAACAGAACAAAAGGGCTGAGCACCAAGGCAGGAGACAGGAGGAGGCGGAGGGGGGATCACCAAGAAACCCCAGTGAGTCCCGCCTTTGGTCCCACCACGACCCCATTTCTGGACAGCCCCAGTGTGTGCACGGCTCTCCTTGGACTCCCTCAATTCTACCTGTTCCCTGTCCTCTGATGGGACACCACGTCCCTCACGGCCAAAGCAAAGAGGGGGACGTCAATTTCACAGCCCTTCTAGTCATAGAAAAAGGACAAAAGCCCATGTATTTGGCCAAAGCAAAGCCTTTTCTGACTCCTAAATGAAACAGGAATGTCTCACGCAATGGGGATAAGATCTTTGACCTGCGGCAGGAAGAAGTTGGGAGCAGGTGCCGATGGACAAGGCCACAATATTCCAGAAAGGTCTTCAGTTCTGGGCAGGATTCCCAGCCGGGAATCGTGCAGAGAAACATCGGCAGAGGGTCCGAACGTGCGGGGCCGGGGCCGTGGGCAGGGCTGAGGCCTCCCTCCGGGGTGGGTACCTGCCCTCTGCTCCTCCTTGGTCCCCTCCAGCCGGGGTGGCAGTGGGGGTACGCTGGGGAGGGAGCCCCCGGACAGATCACTCTGTTTACCTGGAAGGTCGATCGCACGTGCGGCCAGCAACCTGCAAAGGAAGAGACAGCGGGGACGGGAAGGACGCTCACCACAGCAGACGGGCTTCAGGTTCCTCCACTCCACCATCCGAGAGCCGCGCGGGTCCTGCAGGGGGGACGGACATGCACGGAGAACTCAGGGCAGCCCAGCGTGTGCCCAGTTCGAGGACATGCCCCAGCCTTCTGTCTTGGGCAGACATCCGTGGCGGGCAGCCCGCAGGATGAATGGTTAACACGACACGGGAGCAGAGAAAGCTCTGGAGGGGGAAAGATCTGAAGGCAGGAGGGCCGGGCCGGGCTCGTCCGCTTACTTAGGGAGCTGCGTGCAAATCTACAGAGGTGGACAGACACACGCTCGGCCTGTCCCAGCGAGGACCTGGGGACCGGGATGGAGACCAGGCCAGGCAGGAGAGGCTGGGTACCAGCCTTGCAGGGCACGAGGGCTCAACCCAGAAGGCGGGCGGTGGGTAAAGCCAGACCGGATCTTGCAGAAGGTGGGCTGACCACTCCCCGAGTTCAAGCCGCGGAGGGACACGGGCCACTCACCAGGATGTGGGCTTCCAGCTGCAACAGAGACACACAGAGGCGGTGAGCAAACCCTCCGCACTCGCTCGGTCCTCATCCACGCGTAGCCCGGGTCCCTCGGGACAGGCACTGTCACTGCTATAGGTTGAATTTTTCTCCCCCTCCCCCAAATCACATGTGTCAAAGTCCTAAGCCCCAGGACCTCAGAATGTGACTGTGTTTGGAGATAGAGTTTTTAGAGAGGAAATGAACGTGCAATGAGGTCATGAGGGTGAGCCCTAATCCAATATGACCGGTGTCCTTAATAAAGGGGGAAATTTGGACACAGCCACGCACAGAGGGAAGACCACGTGATGAGAGAGAGGGAGAAAACGTCATCTCCAAGCCAAGGAGAGGGGCCTCAGAAGGAAGCTCCCCTGCTGACCCCTCAATCTCGGACTTCTGGCCCCCACAATTGCGGGACAATAAATTTCTGTTGTTTAATCCACCCAGTTTGTGGTACTTTGCTAAGGCAGCCCTAGCAAACTCACAGCCGCCGTTGGCAAGGAGGTGGCCGAGCCCCCTGCCCGCCCTTCCAGATTTGCCCCAGGGACAACTCCTCCAGGCAGCCTTCCTAGGGACATTTTCCCAGGTGGCCTGTGCCAGGGTGCCCTTAGGTACTAATGTTCCCAGAACTTGGCAGTGAGCCAGTGCCCATCAACGTCTATCTGGGTAGCACATGCTGCCTCCAACTTGCAGAACTCTCCGGTCCAGTTCCCTGGCTTACACACGCCCTGCGCTTCCCGAGCTCTGCAACATGCCCCGGTCCCCATGTGCTGCTGATGCTGGGTGTGCGGGTCTGTCCCATCAGCTCAGGGCTGCCTGTGTATCCAGGGGTGTCCCTGTTGAGCCCAGAGGCATCTAGAAGCCTTGCACGTTGGATTCAATTCCTTGTGATTTTACCCTTCCTGCGGGCTCCCAGCAACCCCCAGAGGAAAACAGACAGCTGCAAACATCCAAGGCTCTTTCCTTCCTCACGGGCATCAAGCCTGCAGCAATAACTGCCCATCTGGCAAAAGCCGATCTCAAGTGCCCAAGGCCACAGAGGGAGGGCTCTGAGAACACGGTCCCCAGACATCCGAGCACAGGGAACCAGCACTGTCCACCCGGAAAGCAACCCACGGCCTTCAACACCAGCCTGGCTACGGGCGCTGGAATCCCACTCCTGGGATCTACCTGAAGCTGGGGAAGGAAACACCAGTGGAAAGGGAAGGTTCGAGTACAAAGACAATCGTGGCAGCATTTCTGACATCAGCAAAACCTGGAGACATGCAAATATCCACTAGGAGGGGATGGTTAGGTACGAAGCCTTCCCAGAGCAGAAGGAACTCGGGTACGCAGGTGAGTTTACAAGGCTATGTCCAAAAACATGGGCAAATGCATCGAAGTATCCAATAAAAAAGTAGCATAATCCCAGCACTTTGAGAGGCCCATGCGGGAGGATCACTTGAGGCTAGGAGTTTGAGGCTGGCCTGGACAACATAGCAAGACCCCCATCTCTAAAGAAAAACAAAAACAAAAAAGTAGCACCATCACTCGGAGGTGATGCCAGTTAAGAAAGAGCCACATATACCCACAGAACTGCACTTCCAGGCTGGTCACCACTCACCAGGGCACTTCACAAAATTGTTTTCTAGCATATGAGCCCCACAGATGGGGTCCATGTCTGATCTGCTCAGCGACTAGAACCAGCCTGGCACACAGCAGGCGCCTTCCATGAGTCCTCCTGGGGTTTCCAGAATGGAAGCTGCCCTCCGGCCACCTTCGCGTCCTTGCCATGCATGGCGCGGTTTACACAGTCTACTCAAATCTTTCTTTACAACCAAGGCCTTTCAAAAGCGCCTTGTTGTAGCAGAACGCCAACAAATAAACGCAGAGGAAACAACTGAGTTAGAAAAATCACCACGCTGCAATCATCATGGTCAGTTTCGACTCACGTGATTTTTGCACCGTCTGCTGATGCTAGAACTCTCAGGGGAACCTCCGAGGGGAAACAGGGCGTCTGCCGAGCCTCAAGTGTCCCCTATGGATTATTTACTGATTATAAAAGCGAAGCAGGGACTCTGCAGAGGGAAACCAGACAGACTCTGCTTGAACGACTGGCCACTGCTAACGTCCCCCAGCAACGGGACAAAGCCATGTCGGGTGCCTCCCGATACGAGGCTCCAGGAAGGACCCAGCTTCGCCTGTGTGGCTACTGCCCAAGGTTCACAGCCTGAGCCTGGTCCCGAGACAGCGGCAGGCCGGCCAGCCATGGACATTCCGTAAGACGACTGCCTGGACCCTCCCAAAACGTCAGTCGTCAAAGACACAGAAAGGCAGGGAGGAAATGACTCGAATTAAAGGAGACCAAGAGACAGGACGATCAAATGCAACAAATTATCCGGGATCAGATCCCGGACCAGCAAAGAAGCATGTTATAAAGGATATTGTTGGAACAAAACACATTTTATATTATTAATAGATACTATTTCTGTATTGATGTCAAAATTGTTCTTATATGTGATGATTGCTTGCGTAAGAGAATGTCTTTTTCTTAAAGGACACAGGCAAAAGTGTTCAGGGGTAAAAAGACATAATATCTGTAAATTATTCTTAAATGACTCATTAAAATAATTTTATAAGCATGTGTGTATATATATATAAGTGTACTACACACATAAATACACATATATTTGTGCATATATACATATATGTACACAGAGAGACAAGGACACAAATGTAGCAAAATGTAGGTCTGGCCACATTTGTAGATCTGTAATTGGTGACTCTAGACCCGTGGTTCTCAAAGTGTGTACCTCACAACAGCACCAACTGGGAACGTCAGAAATGCAGATTTTTGGGCCCTTTCCCAGAATTCTGGAGTGGGCCCAGCAATCCGTGTGTGAACAAACCTATTGGGTGGTTCTGATGAAGACTCAAGTTCGAGAACTACTGCTCCAGCTCAGGGGCTGGCAAACTATAGCCCTCAACCAATCTGGCCCTCTGCCTCTTTTTGTAAATAAAGCTTTATTGGCACTCAGCCGTGCCGATTCATTTACATACTGTCTATGGCTGCTTTTGTGTGACAATAGCGGATCCGAGTAGTTGCTACGAAATCCACCTGGCCACAGAGTTCTCTGTGCTGTTCTTCTAACAGGTCTGTAAGTTTGACGTTATTTCCAAATTAAAAGAAGATCCATGCCCTTTTTATGAGCACGTATTTATTATTCTGAAGGAGAAATGACAGATTTGATGTGGCGGTTATATTTTCTTTCTAATAAAGGTTGAATAAACACGTGGCAGTTAGGATTTAAATGCTAGTCTACGGCCACCGAAAGCCCTCCAAGGTCACTGGCGCTTCCTGGCTAAGGAGGAGTGAGCCGGGTCCACCCACCAGCCTCCCTCTGTCACAAAGACACCCCCGGGGGCTCCTTCGGTGGCCATGGAGCTTCAGGAGGAAGGCAGAAAATAAAAGGTGCTAGGGTTGCTGATGGCGGCCCTGACCAGGTGGTCCCAGGTGGGTGTGCTCCTGGCACAGTTTTAGAAGCCAATCTCACCTTCTCGTTGACGGGCCTCAGGTCTGGGGAGACGGTGAAGATGTTTACAAGCACTAGAAGAAAGAAGAGAGGCGTGTGGCACCTCCAGACCACGGCCATCCACACCCACCCCTCCAATGGCCCGCTCCGGCCACCCACCTCGGTCCTGGGGCCTGTACACCGGCTTGTCCGTCTGGATGAACACAGAGGCGCCCCGGCCATCCACTGTCACCGAGGTCTGGTTGTGGAAGAGGGGACCCTCCTCTGCCCGCCGGCTGTGACCCCACACCTTCAGGAGCGCCTGGCCGCGGAGGCCCGTGGGCACCTGCAGGCAGAGAGCAGGGCTCTGGGACAAAGGTGTCACCCCTGCCAGGGGCCAGGATGTTGGGAATGCTAACTTGGGGGTGACTGTGCCCCCCCCAGGGGACACTTGGGAGTTTTGGGAGATGTTTTTGAGTGTCATATCTACTGGGAACGGGAGATGCTACTGTCATCCAGTGAGTGGAGGCTAGGGACGCTGCCCAACATCCCACAGTGCACAGGTCACCCCCATGGCGAAGAATGACCCATCCCCAAACATCGACAGTGCTAAGACTAGGAAATGCCAGGCCGGCTACAGTGACAGGGCCTCCTCTGCCAACGCTACAAACCTGCAAAGCTGTTTTCACTCATGACCCCTGTCAGAACTGTCTCTCACCTTGCCAAGCGACTTCGCAGCCTGGGAACAGGGGACTGAGACCCCAGGGCCCTCATATACATATGCACATTTGTATGTGCGTGTACATATGTATTTGTGCATATATCATATACAGACATGTGTCTGTATGTTACCTTGCTCTAAAAACACGGCACACACAGCGTGTGATTCCATTGCTATGAAGTGGCCAGAACAGGCAACGTAGTGGTTGAGGAGGGGGAGGGGGGAGTGACTGCTAATGGGGATGGGGTTTCCTTTTGGGGCGATGGAATGTTCTGGAACTGCATAGAGGCGGTGGTTGCACAACCTTCTGAATGTACTGAATGCCACTGAATTGTACATGTTAAAATGGTTAAAATTGTACTTTTTAAAATGATTAAAATGGTCATAAAATTTTTTCCGCACATAGATGGAAAAACAAAAAACCACTGCAGAGACTTAAGGATCTGCCCTGGAGTGGACCCTTTGCTAGGACAAAATTTCCATTCCTCAGGGGACGGAGCCCACCCTACACAAGTCCCTCTTGCCTTTCTAAGCGATGGCGGAACACCCCAGTTCCGCGGTTAAGTCACACTCCTATACGGTCTCCATTCGTGCTCAACGCAAACAAAGTCACGCCTCCCTCGCTGTGACGCACACGCGATGACAGCTACGACGTTCTGGCCGTCCCTGGGCACCCGGTGGGTGGACATGATCTCCCCGCAGTTCACATGCGGAGCCACGTGTACCCCCCGTTCCTAAGACCATGCAAACGTGGGGTGTGCCCCTTCTGAGGGCTCCTTTGCCAGCATGCACCGGCGTGGTCCCCCGAGGGGTGAAAGGGACCCTGGTCCCGGTCACGGTGAACAGCTGCACGAAGCGTCCTGCTGACTTGCGTGACATCCACACGGTGTTTGGCACCATCGTGTCCGTTGCACGGGGGAGGCCGGGGCGGTGCCAGGACCCCATCCCCGCGACCACACAGGGTCAGCCCCAAATCTCTGGCTCAGGGTCAGGCCCACCTTCTGCCCTTAGGAGCAAACTCCTGGGGCCTGTGAGTTTCCTTGCAGAACCAACCTGCCTCACTCCCCACTCCAAACTGAAAACCTTCACCTGCCCCTGTTTCTAGAAACCTCTCGGCATCGGCCTGAGGCTGCACATGGAGGAAAAAGTCCCAGTCACCCAGGAGCAAGGCGCGGTGGGCCTGGGCGGGCAGGAGGGAAATTCGCAGGCTGGGGACTGCGTGCTGGAGGGACAGACAGGCTGGGAGGACACGAGGCTGCCCCTGAGGACAGAAACGGGGGCAGACCCCAAACCACAGCCCCCAGAAGAGCTTTCCGCCTCCCACAGGGCAAGGAGGCAGGAAGGACCCTCGGGGCGCTGGCCTGGCCTTGGGAGTCTCCCGCCTTCTTTCCTTCTGCGCAGGGGACAGAACATGGTCCCTGTTCACAGGAGGAAGCGCGGCTCCAAGGCCAGAGGTCAGCATAGCCACGCAGCTCCCTCCCCGCAGGTGCCCGAGCACGTCAGAGCCCCCATTGACGTCTGGGGACAGATGACGAGACACCTCCCACCCGGGGTGCCGGGGAGCACCGGGCCTGGATCACACGTGGCCTTTGGGGACAGGAAGTGACTCTTTCCAGGTCAGGAAGGCTGCATAGCTGCCATTGCAACCAAGTCCCCTCAGCTCAAAGCCACCGGGTCCTGCACCTGCCTGCCCCCAGAGGTCTTTCTGGAATATTCTGGACTAGGCGGCTTCCACTTCCCCCAGCCCCGACCTCAGGGATCCAAGTTTACTTGTTTAACATCAAGGACAACCAAGGGCTCGGGGGCTGGGACCCATGCAGGGGAAAGGTCCCCTGCGAGGCCGTCAGGGAGGTGGCCAGGAAAGGCTGGCACCGCTGGAGGCTGAGATGGCAGATGAGGGCAGGTGAAGGCAGGCTGAGGGAAGAAGCCCCTGGGGCGGCCCCCCTTGGGGAAGGCTGTGTGGAGTGTCTTGTTCCACCCCAGGCCTGTCCCCAACGAACATGCAGAGGCAGCTGGCTTTACCCAGCGCCCTGACCCGCCAGGCCAGGGACACCCCTGGGGCTCTGGATGTGTGTCGCCCCTTAAAGGATGCTTCTCTGCCCTCCTAAAAGCCCAGGACGCAGCCCACTGACCCATCGCGACCCTCGGATGTGTGCCCAGGAGAGCAGACAGCCAGAAGCCCGGCCTCAGGCACCAGCCCGGTCCCCAGAAGCCCTGACGCTCTCCCTGGAGACTCAGAACCCGGGGCAGGAGGGACATTGCCTTCCAAGTGTGTGCTCGAGAGAAGCGACCTGATGGGTCCGACCCTCTGAGCTTCCGCTTCCTCTGCTGTGAAGCGCTGAGGATGTCTACTTTGAAGCGTTGCCGTGAGGAGAGTTAATCGTGAGTATAAAACAGCTGGCGCACAGTTAGACACCCGGGGATGGTGGCAATAAGATGTCATTATTGCTGTCCAAACCGATAGCCTCTGGAGCAGAGGGATCACCCGAGACCGACTGCAAAGATGGGAAAATCTCCCTCGCACGGGTTACGGGAGAGCGCCCGGCTCGCTCTGCTCCAGGCCATGGGCCGCTGCCTGTGGTTTCCTCCTTCCTGCCCCAGGACCTTTGCACTGGCTCTTCCCTCTGCCTGGAATGCCCTTCCCACAGATCCTGCATGGTGGTTCCTCCTGGCCTCAGCTCAAATGTCACCTCCTCAGAGGGGCTCTCCCTGATGTATAAAGTGTGGCCCTACACACCCTGCTCCCCAGCCCGCTCTGCCTTTCTCCAGTGTATTTTAAATAAAATTGAATGCTTTCTGTTCTATGAGGTGATCCTACTGATGTCATTGGGTGTCGATTGTCTGATCTGCCCCCCCTCACCTGCCACCAACAAGGCCGGTGGCTCAGAGAGCAGGGAACCTGTCTGGCTTCATGTTCGAGACTTAATAGATGCTTAAGAGTCATTTGTTACACAGAGGCATGGGTTAAGTATGAAACATCAGAATAAAGCAAGTGTCACAAGGTTTTAGGGACACTTTCTAGAAAGTTCCACCAAGGGCATCTAAGCCGCATCCTCACTGCACAGGTGAGAAGGCCAAGGCTCGGATTGGGTAGGGCCTTCTCGTGGCAGCCAATGCCAATGTGCTGGGCGCCCACAGCACTGGCTTCCAAACTGTGTGTCCTGGAATTGTCACATCCCCAGAGGAGTGCCCAGGGCAGGCAGGGCTGGGGAGTGGGGAGGGGGGTTCTGCACCCGTAAGAGCAGCATGGCTTTCACCCAATGCCCGCACCATGGTTCCGTTCCGCAGAGTCTCTCAACCTCAGCACTGTGGCACCTGGGGCGGGACCATTCTTTGCCGTGGGGCAGCCTGTGCATCCTACAACGTTTAGGCTGCATCCCTGGCCTTGGACCTGACAGGTGCCAAGAGCAACCCCCTCCTCCTTCAGATGCAACAACCAAAAAATGTCTCCAGACTTTACCAAATGTCCCCCGGGGGACAAAGCCACCCCCACATGCAAACTGCTACCTTAGGGAAAGGATTCGATCATCGAACGTAAGACCCCACAGCAATTAGACACTAATGACACACCCCATGGAAGAGGAACCGTTGCAGCCTCCCTTCTGATCGCTGGGGGTGGGCACATTCTAATTGAGAACGATTCTCAAGTGTGCCCATTTGTCAGGGACTCCTTGGAGCATCTGGTAAAACTTAAGGAACAGCTGACCCCCCAAATGCCTGCGATTTCAAGGCTTCCAAATCCCCTGAAATCTAAGGACTCCAGTTGAAAAGCCCATTTCAGAGAATTCCCTACGGTGCAGTTTGGTATGTGAAACCATTTAAAAATTTAAAAATAACAATGTTCAATGCTAAGAGGACGTGGGGAAATTTGCTCCCTGATATATTGCAGGTGGTGCCATAAACAGGTACTGCTGTGTCTCCCAAGGCAGCGGTCCCCAACCTTTTTGGCACCAGCGACCGTTTTCATGGAAGACAATTTTTCTGCGGACTGGGGATGGGGGCGTGGCTTCGGGATGACTCAAGTACATTCTATGTATTGTGCATTTTATTTCTATTATTATTTCACTGTAATGTTAGTGAAATAAGTATACAACTCACCATAGGTCCCCAGGGCTTGGGGACCCCAGCTCTAAGACACAGCGAGACCCAGAGAGAGGCTTGGATCCTAACCCGCAAATCTTTCAGGGCGTTCGGGCTAAGGAAAGCATCCAAGATGCTAACGCAGTTTTACGCACAAAGATGCTGGCGACTTCTGGATTATAGTATCAAAACCCTGAAAATAATCTAAAAACAATCTAACCGGGACAAGGTGAGGTTAGTAAGTGAGTACGCAAGAGAGGCCCAGCAGGGTGTTGTTTATAGTAAGATGCAAATCACAGTGACAGAGACTCAGAGATAGGGAAGCATGTTTACAGCAACATGTTAAGAGAAAATAGCAGGAAACACCACGGTATGTGCCCTTTAATCAAAACTATGAAGGAAAATATACGTTCAAGGCTCTGTGGGAAACACACAAAGTGAAAAGTTAGAAAAGGGGACTGCGGGTGGATTTTGCCTTTTCTAAACTTCAATATTCGTTTCTTACATCACCGTTGACGATTTTTCTCGCAACACCTGCAATGTCTCCTGTTCCCTTCCAATTCCAATTTTTACTTTCGAGGTAGGGATGATGATTTTAAAAATTCACAGCTTACCTTGAGTTTGATTGTCCCTTTATCTAAAAATGAAAATAAAACGGAAAAGGGTTAAATCAGGAGCCGTGTCTTCCTGCCTTCCTGCGCTGCGGCCTTACAGACAGAAACTTTCTCAACCCGGAGGGGTTTTTCTGTGGACAAACGCACCCTGGGTCGGGCTGGCCTGGCTGGGATTGGCAGAAGCAAGAGGTTTCCTCCAAGCTGGCGAGAGCTGAAGGCGGGAGGGTTTGCACAAAGCTGAGCTATTCAGGGGAAAGTTGGCCTGCCTATGTACTTAATTGACTTCACCCCTGGCCCCTGCCCAAAGTAAGCTGTGAGGAGAGTAAAGGGAAAACACCAGGGGAGAGGAACAAGGAGAAGAGTGGAGAGAAAGAAGAGGAGACAGAGGTCCCCAGTGGACCTCCCCCATTGAACCTGATTAGTCTCCTATCACCTTACTCTGCTACCCATACTGGGTCATTTGTGGTTCTAAAACCTGTCCTGGGTTTTCTGGCCTCTAGGACTCAATTAGGCGCCTACTGTTTTAGCCTCCCAGCATCCATTACCCCATCTCCTGCTAACAGGACCTCAATTACCATGGGGAGCTACCTGCCTCGTTCCCAGTCCATGTGGCTTTGGAAAGTCTCCACTCCCCTCTCTTGGGGCTCTGTGCCAATCTGCATAGGCCATCCCTTCTGGTCATAATGATTGGCTAAGGGTTGAGCACATGACCCAAGATGGGCCAACCAGAGGGAATCCTGGGACTTTATCCAGTGGTCCTGGGAAGCTGGCATTCCCTCTCATCTTTGGGGGAAACACAGACTCCATCAGGACATAGGGCAAGAAGCTGGCCAGCAATGCCAGGGGACTTTCTTTCTAGTTATGAGAGACCATAAACTCTCTGTTACTGAAGCCAACCTGAGCTGGGTTTTAGTTGGCTAGCCACTGATCAGGACTGCCCATTTCTTCTAGGACTAGAAGGACTTCTAGAAGGTTCTAGAAGGACTTCCTCTAGGTAGTCCTTCTTCTAGCTTCCACAATCTCGCCTCCTCTGACCATGACTCCCCATGTCCCCAGGTGCTGCCTCACTGGCCTTGGAGCCCCTGACATCATCTCTCTGTGTCTCCCGTGGCTGAGTCAGGCTCTGCACGAGGAATGAATATACCTGCCCTGCGAGACTCCAGCTCCTGGAGGCAGGTCCCTGCACTCACCACCTTTGCCCAGGAGGCTGACACTGTTGTTATGCACATTTGACCAAGGAGAGAGGGGGAGAAACTGGCTGAGGGCCTGAGCTCCACTCAGTGAAAAGACCTGTGAGCCCAGGTGGGGGTCTGATGGCACAAGGGCCCTGGAAACCCAACAAAAGGTCTGAAGTGGTCATGAGATCCCTGCCAGGCCCCCAGCTTTACCTCTGCCCAAAGCTGGCACAGAAGGGTACCCTGACTCTGTCCAGATCTGCACCCACAGAACCAGGGCTGCCAAAGAACAATGTATGCTAGTTTCCAAGACAAGGCAGGTGGCTGCCCCTCCTGGGCCTTACTCCTTCCATCTGTAAAATGGGGCGAATGCAACCTGCCCTCCCTCCCTCCGTCTGGGGATGTGAGGCAGAAAGGAAACAAAGCAAAGCCCACACTGCCCCCAGCCCTAAAGGCCAGCAAGTGGCTCCACTTTGCAATGGGAGAGGAAGCCTTGCTCAGGCACCCAAGGGACCTACCCAGGATGGCTCCCTGGCTCTGCGCCACCGCCTCACCCTGGGCCACCAGCTGAGCCTGGACCGTGACTTCCCTTGGGGAGTTAAAGATGGTCACGCTGATGACTTCCTCCACTCCCGAGCGGAAGACAGAGGGAGCAGTGATCAAATAGCCCCTGCAGGAAAGGAGAACCAAGGTGAAGGTCTGACCCACCCCTGGCCTCACCGCCACCCTGGCTGGGTCGGGGCACTCCCCAGGCAGACTCCTGCCTTTTCCTGGCCATACCTGGATGGCACTGTTGCTCTGCATGTCTTTGTTCCCCAACAGTCTTTGAGGCCTGAAATTGGCTTATTCAACTCCGAGGTCCCCATGCTGGATAAGAATCTGGCCTCACTGGATTTACCCAGCATCACACACACCCCCTACTCTCTGTACTCTGGCCCCCAGTATCTTTTCTCAGCTACTTCCTTCTGCCCCAGGACCTTTGCACATGCCATGCCCACTGTCTGAAATACTCTCCTCTGTAAGCCAGATAACCAGCAGGATGCTACTTGATCCTCACAGCCACCTTGTGGGAAGTGCTAACACGAGCCCCATTTACAGAATCAGAACGTAAGCCCTGGAGAAGTCAAGTCAAGACCCAATCATCGAGAGACCAGAATTCTAGCTCAGCCAGCCAGACCACAGCCCAGGGGAAAGGAACAAGGGGCTTTGCTGCAGCATTCACTTTAAGAACAAACCCTGAAAACAAACTAGACAGCCCCAGATGAGAAAAGCTCTGGGAACAATGGAATCAAAGCAGCCCTCTCTGAAAATCCTCTCATTGACGGTGCAGACACTTCTGGAAGAGAAGTGTTGCTATCTCACTTTCCCGATGGGAAGCTGATGCTTTAGAAGCATAAGGAACAAGCACCAGATCCCAGCCGGGTAGGAGAGGTCCTGCCTCCCCCAGACTCCCAAGGAAAATTACAAAAGCTCTGTAACCTCTTGAAATATTTACGATGAGCTGGCAAGTGCCAACAGCACTGGCAAGAAAAAGGCACCCCAAACCCAACCACGCAGAACAATGGACGCCAGAAGAAAGTAGAGCAAAGGGAAAAACTGAACAGGGCAATGAGATTAGGACAGATTTCTATGTCCTCAAAATCACCTCTGGGACAACACAACATCCACATGCAAAAAGATGAATTTGACCCTTACCTCACATCATACGCTAAGATTAACTCAAAGTGGGTCACAGAACTAAATGTAAAACTGTAGAATTACTAGAAGAAAACATAGTAGAAGGTCTCTGTAAACTTAGGTTAGGCAAAAATTGCTTGGATAAGAAACCAAAAGCACGATCCATAAAAGAAATCACTGATGAACTGGACTTGATGGAAACATCGTTAAACATTTTGCGTTTCGAAAGACACAACGGGTTCGCGTTGTGTGCTGCCTGGCCATAACACTGGCCACAGCATACGCTGACCCTGGGATCGCGTCGTGCTCCATTCAGTTTGAACGATGCCCAGGGTTCAGCCCCCTGGGAGCATCTGTGTACCGTCCAACTGCAGCCTGCAAGACTCTAGGTGCACGGTGTGTGCTATCTAACTCCTGCTCTGACAGGGGCACAGAATGACCCTGGGTTCGTAGGTGTCCTAGTCCACTCCAGCACGGGGATGTGGCCTCCTTTAAGAGGGACATACTCTTTCTGTCTAACCCCTAGAGCTTAGACGGGTGTCACGAACACATAGGCTGAGTGTGGAAGAGTGTCCGAGGAATACACACCATCTACGTGTTCATTTTCCTTGGTCACCTTCTAAAGTCCTAACCCAAAATCTGGGTGAGCGTCTTCATCCAACTGCCCAGAGAACCTGATGGAACCAAAGTGACCGTCCCTGCTGTTCGGAAGTGGCAGCTGTTTGCCGCTGTTGGGACGAACGCTAGCCATCCGCTATCACACCTGACCCCGCATCTGGGCTGACACTGGCATCTGCTCACCCTGCTGGTCTCGGAAGGTTCCAGACTGGGGAAAGTGTGTTTGGTTAAGTGTCAACAGAACCGCCCTTTCGACAGTGTGCAAATCCATGCTGCTTTCTGGGGTCAGGGATTCCTCATACGAAAATTCCTCAGGTCACAGAAGTGGGTATCTGTTGCTGTTCCTAAGATGGGATCCTTTGGGCTGGGGAGGTGGGGAGGATCACGGTTCTGGCCAAAAGGCCAGCTAATCCCGAAGCCGGTCAGTCATTGGGGGCCTTCTCCTCCCCCAGGAGATTCCAGCAGCACTGTCTCCCTCTAGCTGTGACAACCGAAAATGCCTCCAGACGTTGCGGAATGACCTCAGGGAGACAAAAATTGCATCTATTCCAAGAGATGCGACTGTGAAAGAAGCATAAGGACAACACTTTGCAGGGTTCCGACGTCACACAACCTCACCAAGCGGAGATGGAGGGAAATGTCAATGCTCGGAGCACAGTGTGTTGTCTTCCTTTTCAAACTGTGACCAGAAGGGAGCAAGCTGGAAAAGACGACGCCCGCCTAGTCTCACTGCCTACCTGTTTTCTGGAAATTCCTAAACAAGGGCTACTTGAGCCAGCCACCTCCTGAACGTCCAGCTAGACTGAAAGGCTGGGCTTGTGCGGCGGGGCGGCCCCCCTGAACCCACAGCCCTGCAGGACTTACCGAACTTAGCAGGTCTGGAAACATGCCCCGCGAAGCCAACTAATGGGAAACTGTCCCCAGCAACTGGGGGATTCACCTCCTCCCTGTGTCCACCCACCAGAAGCTCTAAGCAGACCTCCAGAAAAATGCGCAAGCAAAACAAACACTTCCTCCCCCCGCACCACGCCCACCCCAGGGCAAGGCACAGCAGGGCACTCCTCCCGTGTCTCTGCTGAGACACGCGCCTCTTACCTCCATGCCTCGGACAGCTGGCAATCGCCACCCAAGATGACAGCCTCGTCACACGAGGGGGGCGAGGTGGGAGGGGCGTGGCTGGCCTCGCAGCCTTTAGCTCTGGGGAGTCCTTGTGCCTCCACGGGCCCACTGCGGGCGCCCTCTCCCCAGAACGATTCGGGAACAAGACTGCACTTCCCGCCCGGCGCGGAGGCGGCGTAGCCTTGGACAGGTGGCGGCAACTCTCTCGGCCGGTCCCTGCGACCCCCACCCCGGAAGGCCACCAGCCTCCTCGGCCGCCTGGGGATACTCACGGGGCCTGGGGCTGCGCGGCGCGCACGCCGTCCCGCGGCGACAGCGGCGACAGCAGCAGGAGCAGGAGCCGGAGCAGCGGCCCGAGCAGGGCGCCCTTCATTTTTCGGCTCCGTGGGGGCGCCGCGCCCGGGAAGGGGGCCGGGCCCGGGCCGGGCCAGCGTCGGGGTCCGAGCGCGGACGTCCCCGCGCCGCCACCGCCGGGGGCCCTTTGTTCGCAGCCCCCGCGCCGTGCGCCCGGCGCCATGCGCCCCGCTCCGCGCCCGGCCAGGCTGGGGCAGCCCCGGGCCAGCCCCCTCCCCGGACCCGCCTCGTCCCCGGGCCCGCCCCGCGCGCCCCCCGCTGGACACGCCCCCCGGACGCCGGCCCCGCCCCGTTCCCGGACCCGCCGCGCCCCGCCGGCCCCCCTCCCATCCCTGCCCCGGACTCCCCCCGGACTCCCCAGCCCCGTATTCCGGCCTCGCACCCGCCCCGCCCCGCATCGACCCCCACCCTTCCCCTTCCGGCCTTTCCCTCTCCCCCTCATCCTCCCTGCCGGCCGCCCCCGCACTGCCCCCTCCTCGGGCCCCTCCCCGGGCCCCTCGTCCCCGGGGTCCTCTGAGTCTCTGCACAGGCTTCACCCCCGACCCTGCAAGGCCCGCCGCGCCCCGGGCCCTGGACTGGACCTGGCACCCAGGGCAGTGCGCGCGGCAAAGGAGCGGAGGACCCTTTGGGGAAACTGAGTCTGGCCGGGGGTCAGTCAGGCCTTCCGGACCTGCAGCTGTTCCGGGCCCCAGACTGGCCTCACTTCCCCCCTCTCCCCACCCTCACCATCCGCACATCGGCCAGGCCCCTCCCCTCCCCCTCTGGGCCTCGGGGGTCCCCGTTCCCCTCCAGCATGCGGGGGGGGTGTGGCACCCCCTTTCTTTCTGCCCTCCGTGTGTCTCCGCCTCAGCGATGGTCCTGCTGTCCTAGGTCCCTCTGGCAGGAGCCTGCGTTCCCTACCCCCCGCCCCTCCCCCAGCCACCAGCTACTCTCCGGAAACTCTGGTGCTGCCCCAAATCCGCGGGGCTCCCTGTTTATTGAGACCAAGTCCAAACTCTGGCTTTGCTGGCCCTGACCTCAGCCTAGCTCCTTTGACACCCTGTCTCCACCCCACTGCCTGCTTTTGCCTAAATTCTCACTTCGCTCTGCCAACCTCATTCACCGGCCACTCGAGCCCCTTAAGCTCGGCCTTTGTCCTGCCTAGTGTGACCAACCCTTGCTGCAACACAAGCCGATGCCACCCCTCAGCCTCCGGGCCAGCCTTCTGCCTCTCCACTTGTCCCCTTGTGCATCGGGCTTTGGCCACACTGGCCTCCCCAGTGCCACGGACCCCCATCTGCCACCACCATCTCAGGCTAAGGTGGCAGCCGTCCCCTCTGCTCGAGGTGCGCTAGCCCTGGCCACCCTCCCCTCCACCTTCGGGGTTAGCTCAGAGGGGCCGTCTCTGACTGTCTGAGCCTTAAGGCCTACAGTTTCAAGGGTGGCCTTGACGGCACTGTTGAACCTTAAAGAGCCACTAAGTCCTAACCACGAGTCCCCCTGCTCTGGCCAGATATGTCCCCCCACCCAGCGGGAGAAGCTGCTCCCCACCCAGGTGGCTCCCGCAGCAGCCAGACCAGCTGCACCCCACGGGGCCCTCGGCTGGCAGATTTCACTTCCCTACCAGCTGAGATGTTACTCAAACAAGCCAATGTCATCCTCCCGTGGGAACCAGGGGCCATCTCGCCCTCTTGTTCCTACGAAGCCTGCCTCTCAAGCCCCCACTTGTTCACTCTGCTCCCGGGTGCAACGCCCCCGTGTCTCTGCTCGGCCTGTGGTGTCCTCCCCCTGCAGGTTGACAGTATACGAGGTCTGTCCGGAAGGTATCCAGCCATTGTTAACATGACGAGAACAATTTGCGTGACACTGACGTAACCTGGCAGCCAAGTGGGGGGGGACCAGGATGCACCTGCGTGAACAGTGCCGACGTCACTGTACCAGCCAGTGGGGTGCCAGACGCCGTGGAGTGCGCGTGTGCACGGCGTTGCTGTCACATTCAAAATGACTGAGCGAGCGGAGCGACGCGTCTGCCTCGAATTTTGCGTTAAGCTTGAACGTTCCCCCGCGGAAGCTATTGGGCCGACTGAGAAGGCTGTCGGGGACATGCAGCGAGAGCGCACAGATCACAGTGCGGCACAGACACTCCAGAGACGGTGGAGCGCGTGTCGAAAGCGATCCACGTTCCGGACGGCCCCCCCCCCACCCTCCCCCGCGAGCAGACCACGTGAGGATGTCCAACGTGTGCGGGTCAGGGGCGGAGACGCCGGGAGGACTGTGTGAGGTCCCAAGGTGCCTGCGTCAAAGGGGACTGAGGTGTCATTGTCCTATGTACTGTGTTTCCTGTATCTTATAGCATCTTCAATGAATGTCTCTAATTTTTCATATCAGGTGGCTGGATGCTTTCCAGACAGACCTCGTACGTGAGTAACAAACCGTGGTCAGTCGCATCTGTCCGTCCGGCGTCAGGTGTTTTGTGTGCCTGGCCCCATCCTGTGGTTCAGAGCCAGAGATTCCTCCTGCACCAAGAGAGTGGTTAGGAGACAGCGAGACTATTAGCACACCCCCGTCATCCGGTTTAACTCTGTCCACGGTGCCCGAAACACGGAACGTGAGCCTGCCATTCCGTGCACCCGTCTGCTTCCTGTCTGTCTCGGCTGGGGTGTGAGCCTCGTGCGCTGCTGGCCCCCCAGCCCCCGGCCGAAAGCACTTGGCACACAGGAGAAGACCCACCATGTGGAAGAGTCGGTTGATACTTTTCGAGGAATCATGCGAGCCTCGGGGTTAACGAAGCCATTACTAAAAATTAAATGACGCAAACCTTGCAATGAAATACATTATACAGTTGAGTAACCCTTATCTGAAATGCTTGGGACCAGAAGTGTTTCAGATTTGGGATTTTTTTTCAGATTTTGGAATATTTGCATGACACTCAGCGGTGGAATATCTCTAATCCCCAAATCCGAAATGTTCCAATGAGTGTTCCCTTTGAGTGGCCTGTTGGTGCTCAAAATGTTTCAGATTTTGGAGCGCTTTTGGATTTAGGATTTTTCAGATTGTGGATGCTCAACATGTATTGAAAACAGGAGTTTGACAAGGAAATTCCCATATAATGTGAACTAATAAACGTATTCGTAAACATGTTTGTTATACCAATGTATAAGGTACCAATAGGGACAAGTTGCAATATCTAGCTAGCTATAAAAGACAAATGCAAGGTGATGTAAGTACTCAAAACTGATCACTTCCTTTTTATTTTACTATGTCATACTATTCTCTGTATTTTTTTAAGAGATGGGGTCTTGCTATGTTGCCCAGGATGGTCTCGAACTCTTGGCTTCAAGTGATCCTCCTGCCTTGGCCTCCCGAAGTGCTGGGACAGCAGGCATGAGCCGCCGGCCCCATGGATATTTTCTTATGTTGAGGGTGAGGCCCTCCATTCTTGGCAGAACCGCAAACTGGTGGCTCCTTTTCCATCTTTCTGGTCCCCTCTAGGTGCTTTGTCTTCGTGAAGCCCTTTCGGAGGGGCTCCCTTGGCTGGATGCCTGTGCCACCAGAGACATCCTTGTGATATGTGCTGTCTGCCCCTGCCCAGCTCACTGCAGGCTGTGTGGCCACCCCTCTCACCTAGGGCCCGTGTGATTCACCTGGAAGCCTGGTGTCTGTCCACCTCACCTGGGGGCTGTCTATACTGGTCCAACTTTCCTGGGGGTTGTCTACATCTGTCCCCCTCACCTTGGTGGGGGAGCCTGTGTCCCTGCTCACCTCCCCTGGGGGCTGTCTACACCTCACCTGTCCGCCTCATCTGGGGGCTGTCTATACCTGCCCATCTCTGGGGGGCATGTCCCTGCCCACTTCAACAGAGGGCTGTCTACACTGGCCCATTTTGCCTGGGGGGCTGTGTCCCTGCTCACTCCACCTGATGGCTGTCTACACCTGCTTACCTCAACTGGGGACTGGGTCCCTGCAGGGCCGGCGCAGGTGGAAGGCAGGGAGCAATGCAGGGTATGTGTGCGTCTGCCCTGGGAGGGGAGTGGAGGTGCCCTCTGCAGCCCTCTGTGCCTCCACCGGAGCCCTCAGTGCAGCTCGGAGGCAGACACTCCCGGGCACCGCGGTCTGGTGGCCGGAACCGCCTTCCGTCCCTTAGGCTGCGTCCCGGCCCCAACCATTCCTTCTTGGAGGCTGCCGTGAGCTTTGAGCCGGGACAAGGCCTCCGACGGCACCCAGACGAACAAACTGAGGGCCAGACAATTCAACAGGCGCCCTGGCAGGGTCTGGGTAAACAGGCTGGGAATAAAAGTGCCACAGTGAACGCCCTGGCGCGCCTCGGCTCCGCCAGCTGCGTCTGTCCCAGGGAAGATGCCAGCTCAGTGCCAGGAATGTTCTGGACACAACCTGGGCCAGGAAGGAACTGAATAGCCACGGGGCTGCCAGCAGCTCCAAGCGCACGGTGGGTGGGGGCTGGGGAGGGGGCTCGCCACCCTCGGTCCCCCTGCAGGACGCCCACGTCTGCTGGAACAAAGCCTGGAACATTTGTCCCCAGCCGGTGGCCCCCAGGGAAGGTAGACAGGGACATAGCCCCAGGGGAAGTGGACAGGTGTAGACAGCCCCCAGGAGAGGCGCACAGGGACACGGCCCCCAGGCGAGGCGACTCCTTCCTTCCCTTCTTCCCTCCCCTCGCCGAGCATCTGCGGACACTGCCCACCAGGCCAGCGAACCAAGCACTCCAGGCTGGCCCAGCCTCAGCGGCTCCCAGCGTTTTGAAGATCAGTTCTAACAGGCGGGTTCATCACCTCTGCCAGCAGGGCTCACCTCGCAGGGCCCTGGCGGGACCGCAAAGGACAGCTCGGGGACCAAGGCTGGCTCCCGCAGGGAGGGACATCTTGCAGGAGGGGACGTTTCATCATTTGTCGATGCAAACCTTCCGAGGCTCCCTGGCCACCCCAGCTCCCCAGCCCCTATCGCGTCCACGGCTTCCCCCACCCCGGGACACGGTGTCCCACTGCCCGGTGAGCCCGGCTGGCCCGTTCCTGCCTCCCCAGCCGTCGGCTCTCACCTGCCACGGCTCCAGCGGGCTTCAGCTCCGGCGGGCAGAGCGCCCACCCCCTGTCTGTCCTGCGCCCTCCTTGCTTCTGTTTTACAATTTTATTGCTTTTTTAAATACATAGCTCTATTGAGATACAATTTACATACCACAAAGCTCACCCATTGAAAGTGTCCAATTCAATGGCTTTCAGTATATTTAGAGTTGTGCAACCGTCACCTCTATCTAGTTCCAGAACATTCTCACCCCTCCCAAAAGGAGACCCCATCCCCATTGTCAACCCCTCCAGAAGGCTGGTCCTAAGGGCTGCAGGTGGGGCTGGTATCTCTATGCTGTTCTGAGCAGACAGGAGGTGGGTGGCGGGAGAGAGGGTGGGGACTGACCCTGAGCCAGAGATTTGGGGCTGACCCTGTGTGGTCGCGGGGATGGGGTCCTGGCACCGCCCCGGCCTCCCCCGTGCAACGGACACGATGGTGCCAAACACCGTGTGGATGTCACGCAATTTGGCAGGACGCTCCGTGCAGCTGTTCACTGTGACGGGGACCAGGGTCCCTTCCACCCCTTGGGGGACCACGCCGGTGCATGGTGGCAAAGGAGCCCTCAGAAGGGGCACAGCCCACGTTTGCATGGTCTTAGGAATGGGGGGTACACGTGACTCCCCATGTGAACTGCGGGGAGATGATGTCCACCCACCGGGTGCCCAGGGACGGCCAGAACATCGTAGCTGTCATCGCGTGTGCGTCACAGCAAGGGAGGTGTGACTTTCTTTGCGTTGAGCATGAATGCAGACCGTATAGGAGTGTGACTTAACCGCGGAACTGGGGTGTTCGCCATCGCTTAGAAAGGCAAGAGGGACTTGTGTAGGGTGGGCTCCGTCCCCTGAGGAATGGAAATTTTGTCCTAGCAAAGGGTCCACTCCAGGGCAGATCCTTAAGTCTCTGCAGTGGTTTTTTGTTTTTCCATCTATGTGCGGAAAAAATTTTTATAAGCATTTTAACCATTTTAAAATGTACAATTCAGTGTCATTTAGTACATTCACAAGGTTGTGCAACTATTGCTTCCATCTAGTTCCAGAACATTCCATTATCCCAAAAGGAGACCCCGTTCCTGTCAGCAGTCACTGCCCCCTCCCCTCCCCCAGCCCCTGGCAGCCACTAATCTGCTTTCTGTCACTCTGGATTTGCCTGTTCTGGACACTTCATATAAACGGTATGACGCAACATGCGACCTTTTGTGATGGCTTCCTTCACTCAGCATGGTGTTGTTTGGGTTCTTTGTTTTTTTCTTTTTTTCTTGAGACAGAGTCTCACTCTGTCACCCCAGCTAGAGTGCAGTGGTGTCAGCCTAGCTCACAGCAACCTCCAACTCTCCTGGTCTCAAGCGATCCTCCTGCCTCAGCCTCTCAAGTAGCTGGGACTATAGATGTACCACCACACTCAGCTAATTTTTCTGTTTTTTGTAGAGACGGGGTCTCGCTCTTGCTCAGGCTGGTCTTGAACTCCTGAGCTCGAGTGATCCTCCCACCTCGGCCTCCTAAAGTGCTGGGATTACAGGCGTGAGCCACCGCGCCCGGCCAGCATAGTGTTTTTTGGTTTGGTTTTGCTTCTCATGGGTCTGTCTTATTTTTCTGGTCATGGACTTGATGTCTCCAATTTCTCTCTTAATTCCTTCCCAGTCAGGCTCTTGCCCTCACTCCTAACCGTCCCCTGAATCTGAAGTCATCGTTGATTTCACCAACAACAGACAATTTCCTAAATTGAACGATCCATCTGCGTGCTGGTTTTATTTGATTTACCAGAAGCATTGGACACACAGCTCTCTTTTTCCTTGATACGTTTTCATCCCTTGACTTCCAGGCCTGAATACTCTCTTGGATTTCCTCCCATATCACTGGAGTTGCTCCCTGGTCCTTGTTGCTGCCTCTTCAATTATTCTCTGACTTTTAAAATTGAGGCTGGGTGGGCGCCTGTAATCACAGTGGCTCAGGAGGCCGAGGCGGGAGGATCACTTGAGGCCAGGAGTTCGAGGCCAGCCTGGGAAACTTAGCAAGACCCCATCTCTACAAAAAAAATTTAAAAATTAGCCAGGTATGGTGATGCACATCACCTGTAGTCCCAGCTACTGGGGAGGCTGAGACAGGAGGATCGCTTGCGTCCAGAAGTTCAAGGCTGCAATGAGCTATGATCTTACCACTACACTCCAGCCTGGGGCAACAGAGGGAGACCGCATCTCTAAAAAACATTTAAAAATAAAATAAAATCAACAGGGCCCTCATCCCAGTCCGTGAGGACCCTGTCCACGGGCACGGCTTACGCATCACCTATCAGTGGAGTGTTTTTGAGGTTCGTTCCTGGGGCATTTTTCACTGTTTATCAAACGTGGTTGTGGGGTGAGGACAGATGACAGACAAAACCAACCACAGCCCCGCCGACCACAGAAAAGAGCCCCAAACTCTCCGATGTGAAAATGACCCACAACAGCAACACTACCAGTATTGATCATAATAAGAGTGACGTCCGGTTTTTTTTTTTTCTTTTCTCCTAGGCATCTCAAGCGAGGATGAGAATGCTGCAGCCCAGAGACACCCACCACCAAGCAGCAGAGCCAGGATCTGAACCCAGGTCTGCCGGCCCCCCAAGGGTGATGTTCTCTTCAGCATGGCTAAACGGACTCCTGTCCCACCCGGGGGGTCCACGCGTGACTCTCCGCACTGGAAGCTGGTTGTGTGGCTGCTGCCTTCCTGGTGGGATGAGAGCCAGCCGGCAGGCCTCCCCCGCACCTTTGAGGTGGCACGGGGCAGAGATCTTGGCCTCCGTAGCGTGTTGAATTATGTCCCATAAAAAGATATGTCCACGTTCTACTCCCCTATGCCCAACCCGGAACCAGTGACCACGACCTAAGCTGGAAATAGGATCTTCAACCACCAGGGCCCAAGCCTCACCTAGATGCCTTGCTGGTGACCAGACAGCACTTGGTGTAGGACCATCGGGGATGGGGTGAAGGAAGGATCGCAGGAAAGATCGTGCTCACGAAAATCAGGATGCCCTCAGAGCATCGGGACGCCGACTGCTGCGTTCCTCCCCTTCTCTCATCTGTAAGAACATCTCCCTCGGGTGTCTCCCGTCCAGCCATTAGATCGCAGGAGTTTCTAAAGGAGAAACTATATTTATCTCTCTATGCAAGGGGCATCATTTTATTTCACAAATCATTTTCCTTCAAATTTCCTTGTAATTCCTTTTTTTTTTTTTTTCCAAGAGATGGGTCTCTCTCTGTCACCCAGGCTGGAGTGCAGTGGCATGATCATAGCTCATGTAACTTTGAATTCATGGACTCAAGCGAACCTCCTGCCTCAACTTCCCAAGTAGCTGGGACTACAGGCGCCCATGACTACACCTGGTTAATCTAAAAAAAAAAATTTTTTTTGTAGAGATGGGGTCTCATTATGTTGCCCAGGCTGGTCTCAAACTCCTGGCCTCAAGCGATCCTCCTGCCTCAGCCTCCCAAAGTGCTGGGATTCCAGGCGTGAGCCACTGTACCTGGCTGTAACTCTTCAATAAACGTCTCATTTGGCCTCCCGATTGCAAGTGTGCTTTGGCTTGGCAACTGCCCAGGGCCCCCCTAGAACCCCACATTTCTTCTGCCTTCCATCCTGTCGGTCCCCCACGCCAGATCTGTGGAGGGTGACGACCCTAACAGCCTCCTGTTCCCCGAGGCCTCTTCTCACTGCAGCTGAGGCTGGTGCAACTGCTCACATCCAAGGTCAGCTCTGGCCTTCCAGCTCCCCAGGGGGAAAGTTTGATGCCTACAGGAAAATATTTGTGTGGTTTGTAAGCTGAGCTAACCCGCCGCGGAAGTGATCAAAAGGACAGTGTAGATGGAGGGCCGATGTCGTCATGGTGTTGGCTGGGCTAGGCAAGGCAGCAGGCGCGATCTTAGGGGACTCTTCAGGAAGCTGATGGACGTGATCCACCGACCCTTTCTGTTTTCTGAAATCACCAAACATCTGCTGAGTGAGCTGCTTCCCGGACCCTTTTGGGAACGGTCCCAGGCTTGGTCGTCGAGGAAACGGGGCGTAG
>RJWJ010021607.1:0-27701 GCA_004363605.1 Indri indri | reverse complement strand
GCCTTGCTGTCTCCTCTTGTCTAAGATACTTCTCCACGTTTCCGTTCCCTTGTCTATAAAATGGGAATATTAATACCTATCCCCATGGTTTGTTCTGAAGATGGAATGATATAATGAACATGAAAATACTTAGCACACTTTCCGGCACATATTTAATGCTTTTGTGGGCATAGCGTCACTGAACTTGAGCTAGGTGTGTGTTTTGATCATTGGCGTCATCACTCCAGTTGGACTCGGTGTGCGAGAGCCGGTGTCTCTTCTCCACGCCGTACATCCGGTAGGGGCTCGATAGCACTTAAGATGTCATTTGTTATTGATTTCTCATCACAGAACTAATAAGCATCATCAATTGCACGATCTGGAAATAGCTGCTAATGTTTTAGTGTAGTCCCTGCTTCCCCTCTCTCTGAATATGCCCTTCTTGAATTGACTTCAGTTTGATTTACTGGGGGCACAAAAGGGCAGCTCCTCTGAGAAATGCACCAGGCTAGAGAGAGAGTGAGGGATGGACTGCCCCGATGTACCACTCTCCGTGTGACCTCCTCACCCTTCCAGCCCTGAACCTGCCCTGAGCCAGGGGTCTGACAGCCAGGCGTTGGCACTGGGCCCTGCAGATCCCTCTCTGCCCCAGTCAGATGGCAAGGAGAGGTGGAAAACATAGCCCGTGTCCAGGTGGCAGAGCCCCTGTCTTCTCATGGGAATTGGCTGCTATCAACTATTCCCAGTATGAGATAGATAGCGTTATCTTTCCTGGCTACACGCTCCAAAGAAACCTACTTATCTTGCAAGCACACCCTAAATAAAGCACAAATTGCTTCCTGCAAGTGGTTTTCTGCTATCCTTGTTGCTATCCTCCTTGTCTGGCCACGTCCCCTTCACTCTCGGCCAGCTCTTTGCTGGACCCTCCATTGCCCCTGGACAACTGCACCTTTGGTGGAGACGGCTGGGCTACACAGCTGTTTTATTTGTCAAACAGACATCCAGCCAGGGCCAGGGTAGGGCAGGAGCCCAAGAGACCAACGGACCCACCGTCAGGAAGCACCATAAGAAAAGTACTCCAGAGCTTGGATCCTGCCTAACTTATTTTCTTACAGGGTATCCTCAGGCAGGTTTCTTAACTTCTCCAAGCCTCAGTTTCCTTGCTTAGTACGGTTCTGCAGGGTTTTCCTTTCGTGTGCCAAGCCTTGTGCCATGGGCTTTATAGACATCATCCCGATTAAGCTCAAAATTTCATGGCAGAGCTGGTGTGTGCAACAAAGTGGAAGGAAAGGGGGAGGCATTGAAAGAGACCCAGGAAATCACAGCAAGAAGCCTGGGGTTCATATTGCCACCAGCTGCATTATAAGCAGCCAGTCCCCACCTGCCTGTCTGTTCTTGATGCCACAGAGATCCCAGAACAATACCATCCCAGAGCTGGACCAGTTCTACTTGACTCACTGATTTATAGATGAGAAAATGAGGCCCAAAGCGGGGTATGACTTATTTGAGTGGTGTTCATTTGCTCGTTCATTCATTCATCAAACATCTGTTGTGCATCTGTTAGGTGCTGAGCGCCATGGCATGTTCTGGGAATACACACAGGACTGGAGTGCACACTTCTGCTCTCGGAGAACCACGCAACCATGAGTGGGTAGAAAGCCAACCGTAAGGATGTTTTCTTAAGGAGGAGGCAGTTGGTGTAGATTTCTCTTATAAGAAGACTGGAATGGAAGAAAGGGGAGAAATGAGAAGATAGAATGAGAGGGACTCAGGGACTGTTGTCATATGGGGGAGACTGGAGCACATGGATGATGCAAGGGGAATGGTCCAGAGGAAAGTTGGGGAATGAAGATGCAGGCGAGAGAGGGATGACTGATGTGCAGGGGCTCTTGAGTATGGATGGGGAAGAATCAAGAAGCCCTTCGGAGGGCCATTTGATTTCCAGGCAAAGATTTTTAAGAGGGGAACACAAGTCAGAGGTTAGTCACCAAGACGCAGATCCAGTGAGGTGGCAGAGTTTAGAGAAGGAGCGAACTAGGGGTCTGGGGACGAGGGAGCACTGTGTAAAGGACAGGGCCCTTCAGCTGAACCCTGCTCCAGCCTGATCCTACCTTAGAGATCTGTGCTGAACCCTGTGAAAGACACAGTCATGACAGCAAATCTGAGGTGGGCCGTGGGTGGGCTTTCCTTTGAAGCATCTTCCTGGCACTGCTGTTTCACTGAGTTTTTCACGAGCTTTGAGTGGACTTTGACTCCCTTGCTTGTCTGCAGAACAAGATCCCCTGGGTGCTGTTGGGGAAGGGGGGCTTCCTGTTGCACGGGCTGCTGTCGCGTTAGCTGTGCTGTAGGGCAGTCAGGCCACTCTCGCATCAGGCTGAAGGACAAGAAGAGACTGTTCTAGATGTGCTGATACTAAAACCGTCATGGACACAGAGTTCAACACACACACACACACACACACACACACACAAACGCTTTGTGGCAGACAAAACTAGTGTGATTATCATGTCCATTTCACAGATGAGGAGGCTGAGACTTGAAAGGTTAGGTATACAAACATGGCCAGGCATGCAGCCAGTACAGAGCAGAGTAGCGGCTTGTGCTTGGGATTTGGCTTCCAGCCCTTGGCCTTTCTGCACACTGCTAGTTCCACTCCACACAGGAACAATGATCTTAGTAATACTATTACTATTATTAGCTAATGGTGACTGGTTGCTTATCATGGCCCAGGCATTGCTAAGCACTTTATGTGAAATATTTCATTTATTCTTCCCAACTCTGAGAGGTCAGTATTCTTTTTATCCACCTCCTACAACTGAGTGAACCAAGATGCTGAGAGGGATTCAGGAACATGCTCGAAGCCACACAGGCTGTAAGTGTGACAGTCTAATGCTGGTCTGTTAGATTCTGAGCCCGCTGTCTTGACTGCTTTGCTGTGCTCTCTCACAAAGCAGATTCTAAGGAGCGGCTGACTGGTCTATGGGTGTGTGGGGCCGGGGCTCTGAGGGTGCTGGTGGGCACTGGCGACTCGGGCATGTGGGCCTGGCCTAGGGGAGGTTGCTGCCTGTGGCCTGGTGCTCCTGCAGCCTCCCCTGCCTCCCGGGACCCTTCCTGGGCTCCCAGGGAAAAGCCTGAACCACTGAGGCAGGGGAGGCCCACGGATGGGTCCGTGAAGCACTGGAACTGCTCGTAATGAGGAGTGGGTTTTCAGAGCTGGCTCAGTGCCTTTCATCTGCCCCCTCTGCGACTACCCTGGGAACAGCCTGGACCAAGGTTTGGGGCCTCCATTAGTTCTGCACTGTCTGAGACATTCACGGAGGCAAGAAAGCAGACTGGCTCTTTTGTGTTTACAGCAACTCAGACTGCTTTTCTTGGCTACTAGGATCCCAAAACTAATATCCTCAGAAGCTAGCTTATTCCCAGTGACGTGGTTAAAGAGTGCTATGTTCTGCTGGCCTTGTCCCAAGAGGCAGCAGTTGTGCCTGGCACACTCTCCCTCCCAAACCCTGGGTGCAGCTGTCTGACCATCTGTTGGTAGGACCGTCCACCTATCTTGCCAGCCGGCCGGCCCACTGTGGAATGATGATGACATGCTAGCAACATACCTGTTTACCTGTCCATCTCATGTCAGAGAGTGGAAGGTCGCTGAAGGCAGGGAGTCTGTTGGACTCATCTCTGTGTCCCTCTTGCAGTGGTTCGTAACCTTTTCCCCACTACCAACACCTGCAGAATCTGCCAACCCCCATCAGTGATGCTCTAGCGAAGCCAATCATTCTCAAAGTGGAATGGCACACCAGGGTTGCTGAGGATCCTGCTTGCAAAAGCCCTCAGTCCTCATAACTTTGCCTACAAGTGACTCAGGAAAGTAGGGACTCAATGACAAGCCTCTGGGGTCCTCTCTCCCCCAGCCAGACCTGGCTTTTACTCCCTAGCAACCTCCATGCAGCCCCTGCCTCAGATGCCCTTGCGGCAGAGCTGGCTGGAGGCTTCTCTGTTTCTCAAAGTGTGTTCTGGGGAACACCGCATGGAGACAAGACTCAGAATCTTAAAACAAGACTCGGCTGTTTATAACAACTGCATGGCAGGCAGGAGGGCGGAGAGCACATGCCAGCCAGGGCCTGGGAACCACCACAGCCCAAGTCCTTGAAAGGCTTCTCTTTCTATACCTGAGTCTACCCAAAAGCCCTCCACAGTTTGCCTGGGGGAGGTGGGGTCTTTTGATGCTCAGGTAAGGAAGATGAAACATGCTGTTTGGATGAGGAAATGAGACCTTGCAGTCATAAGTTATTAAACTTCCCAAAGGCTGCTGGAAAGATGATGATAACATATTACTACATCTGAATGACGGCAACATTTGTGATATATAAAAGGATTACAGTATTTTTTCAGGGAATAAGACATTAAGGGTCACTTTGTTATTTGAGATTTCAGATGTTTCCAACGGCGTGAATTTCTGCTGATGAGAGCAGGGCTAATTTCTCATGACTTGTGAGTAATTAAACTGACCCTGACTCCCTGCTCTAGCATCTCTAGGGATGGAACATCTCGGGGTAATCTGTATTCTTAAACTCACCAGGTGGATTCTCGTGCACACACTGAAGTTTGGAAACAATTATCCTTAACGCAACAGTTCTAAATCTTGGCTGCATATTGGAATCGCCTGGAGGGATTCAAAAAATGAAACAAAATCAACAACAAAAAAAAAGATGCCTGGGACCTCATCTCCAGAGATTTTGATTCAGTTGGTCTGGGGTAGGGCCTGGGCATCCATAGTTTCTTGCTGTTTTGTTCCCCAGTTGACTTTACTGTGCAGCCAAGATTGAGAATGTGGGTTAAGCCATGGTCTCAGCCATGGTGCCTGTCTGTGCCCTGCATGGGCATGTGTGTGGGTGTGTCTCCTGGGCTGATTCCAACCCTCAGAGATGTTTGTGGCTGGGATCTGGGCTTGCTGTGGCAAACAGGCTGGTTCCCTGTTGCATGCCTCTGTCCCGCCATCAGACCACATGGTGGCCTCTGCTGTGTTCAGAGGATCTTGCTAGAAGCTGGGAGAAGAGCCTTTGTCATGTTGCCTCTCCTGTGTGGCTCTGGGTAAGAAAGGGCTCTGTGAAGGAGCAGAGGGTGGCAGCTGCAGCTGAAACTACCGGTCCCGGAAAGAGTTCTGACCATGGAGCCGTGGGTGACCCAAGCTGGGGCAGTAGCACCTGATGTCACGGTTGCTGCAGAGCTGGGAGCCCTGACACTCAACGTTGGCTTCTGTGTGTCAGTGTGGGGAGCCGTCAGAGCCCTCCCGCCCACCACAGGCACATGCAATGCACACAGTCGCTGGGCACATACAGGGTGCCTGTCTTCTCTCCATCAAGGCCCTCCTGCCTCCCAGACCCCAGGTTTGGAGGATGCTCTTCTCCACACACACTGCTTGTGTTCAAAGATGATCAATTTATTTCCCATCTTTTATTAATCAAAGACACATGTAGCTGTTAAGCAGGGCTTCTGACTCCCAGTAGGCGAGAAGTTTTTCTACCTTGAGTCTTCTAGAAATCTCACCCAAAGCCAAGGAATGGGGTCCTTTCATTGATCTTTGTGTGTCCTTAGTGCCGGGCCTTTTTGAAACAGGTCGAAGACCCCAGGGATGCCCTGCCCAGGTCTCACCTCCTGTCTTGCTGCCGCCTCATTTCTGCCCCAACTTTGCCTGTCTGTGTCGTCCTCAGCAAGTCCCTCGACCTCTCTCATGGAACGAATGATTGACCTGGGCTCTCCCTGGGAAATGAGCTAGGTAAACTCACTAGCTTATGCTGTTCAAACCATGATCTTTAGCCACAGACCCTTTCTTTAAAGGGTTTATGTGAGATCCTAGTACGTAAACAGATAGAATTAGAGCGGCTCTGTTAAAGGAGGAAAGAAGGACCTCAGGCTCCCCCACCCCCATCAGAGTCCACCTTCCCCAAGGGGCCTGCACAGAATCTTTGAAAGCCACTGTCCTATATAAGGTATTTTCGATGGAAGCTTATCCTTCCTTCCATGGGGCCAGGGGGCGGGGCAGGGGGGAGGTCCATATCAAAATCTTGGGAAAGTTAGATGGCTTGTGTACTTTGAAAAAGCATATTCCCAAATGGCCATTGTTTTTATGTGTTTTCAGTTGTGATGTTTAATTTATTTTCAAATTTCAGGTTATGTGAAAGGAGGGTAGGGATTGTAACATTGGTTTATAAAGGTTGCAATTCATTGATCTAGATCAGCGTTTTGCAAAATGCGGTCACAATACGTTAGTATATCATGGCGTCAGTGTACTAGATCATGACCAGCATTCCTGCTTAATAGAATATTGTAGAACAAAATAGCGTATATCAGAGTTAGTCACACATAGTAATGCTAAAGACTGTTGTAAACTGTCGTTTCTCTTATGTGTATTTGTGTGGACTGGTGTCATGGGCATTACGCACAAAATGTAGTTCTCACTGTAGGTTCTGATCAGGAAAGGCTGAGAAGCAGAGGTCTGGGTGGAGGACTCCTATGGTTTCTTCGGACACTGGTGTTGGCTTGTGCCTGCATTTGGGGGACCTTCTGACCCCCCGTGCTGAGCAGGGCGCTGGTGAACAGTGCAGCTAGGCAGTGGCTGGGGGAAGTCAGGACCGCCCTGCAGTGACTGTGTGAGTCCCTCCCCTAAAGAGCCCAGCACCCTGCACACTGTCCAGCAATTCCACTTCTCCTGCTGGGGCCTGGAAGGACCCCAGGAGATTAAGGTAGAGCCAGCTGACCATGTCCAAGTCCATGGTCCAGGGAGCTAACCAGGGTATGTCTTGTACAGGTGAGTGAATGGGTGTACGAGGTGGTCTGGGGATCTCCCCACAGCAGAGAGGCTTCACCTCCAGGCATCTTTCATTCATGGAGGCCACTTTCAGGACCCTGCCCGAGCTGAGCCTCCCAACCTCATGCTCCAGGTTGCTTCGGTTTCTGTGGCAGCTGAGATGCCATGGAAACAGGTCACGAGCCCCAGGATCAGAGGGCAGCATGACACAATCCGGGCAGCCTAGAGGAGCAATGCTCAAGCCACAAGGAATCCTTGTGTTTTCCTGCAGAGTGATAGCTCGGTAGGGTGGGAACCTCTGCTTCCCCATCCTGGGCTACACAGTATAACAGACTAACATGGCAGGAAGCCCATCACCTGCTCACCCAACTCCCCAGCCTAGGAGGCAGTCAGTCTGGATAGAGAGGCCATCACTTGTGGCCTCCCAGACCTCCTCCCCTGACCTTAGCAGGACTGGGCTTGAGGGTCAGGGAACAGACCTTGCTTGGATATCCCAAGGCACCTCACTGCAGGGCACCAGTAGGCTCTGGAATCTTTCCACCCTCTTAGGGAGGATAGAGGAGGTGCCTTGTGTTCTAAGTTGCCCTGTGTAGCAAATACTGGTGGGGAAGATGAGAAGTGATGACAGCCACCCTGACAACCCTACTGTTTTTGCTCATAATTCTGTCACCAGCTCCTAGCACAGTACCTGACCAGTAACAATAGTAGCAACAGCAGCCAACGTTTATGTAGCACATAGAATGTGAAAGGATCTGTCATTCGTTTATTCAGTCCTCACAATAACCCCACAAGGAAGTAGATATTATGATTATCCCCGACTCTCCACATTAGGAAACTGAGGCACAGAGAGGTTAAATGACTTGCGCAAGGTCACACAACCAGTGAGTGATGAAGCCAAGTTCCATACTCAGGCAGTGTGACTCAGAGGTCTTGCACTTCACCACCAGGCGATGCTGCCTCTCTGCACAGCTGTATCTTGCTGCATATTAGTTGAATAAATGAGTTTCATTTTGTTTATAATGCCAAATTCAGGGACTTTAATTTTCACCTCTCTTAGGTACCCAGAAAAGGTAGGGCAAGCCGATGTGTCTTCCTCAGTGTACAGGGCCCATCAGGGAGCTTCTGTATGGGCCACCCACCTGGAGGAAACAGCATTAGACCTGGGCCCGTGTCACCTTCCTGAAGAGGAGATGTTCATGGGACCACGACAGGCTGTGCATCAGAGTGCCCTCTCTGGTCACCCACCAACTTTGAGGCATGGTGAGGAGGAGGAACCTCAGGGCTGCAGGATTTCTGAGCAGAGCACTCATCCTCAGCTCTGAGCCTAGGAGACGTCGAGTCTCCAGGAAGGCTGGCTCACCCTCTTGAGATCCTTTCTGGGCACAAGAACAGGGTTTACTGTGCACTTGGAAAATCCATGTGTAGAGCAAAGACTCATGATTACGAAAGACAATTCAGAGCCTATGGAAAATCCCGAGACCCACTGAAGACGCCTTGTCCGACCCTGTACGTGAGGCATCAGTGTGGATGATTTTCAAAGCCCATGACTGACAGAGACAGACAAAATGGGACCCTTTTCACCACATTCTGGACATGCAGAGTTTCTTTGTCCAAAACCTTTGCTTATTTTGTCTGGCTTCAGGCCGGGATTGCCTCCTTCCTCTGCCTGAGGTGCCCATGGAGCACGACAGGGTTGGTAAATTAAGAATTTGCCAGATGGAAAGGACTAATTTTTTTCCCCTTTCAAAATCATGAGCATGACGGTTTTTTGCACACATTCGGCCGGACACATGCTGCATTTATAATACAGAGAGTCGAGACATCATAAAGGTTTCACATCTTTCATGTGATAAATATTTTTACCGTCATGCTCGAGAAATGGATTTTGTTTGAAAATGGTCTATTTCCTTTGATGGCTTCTTTGACGTGGATTCAAAGCCTTTCTTGATCTTGCTGGGGCCTGGGGTTGGGAAGGCCTGTTTGTTAACTTTTTTTGAAGGACAAATCCACTTCTCCCCGCTGCAATACAGCCGCAGCTGCTGGGGCTGGGTGGGAGATTTACGACTTAGGACAGTAATGGAAAGATGTCCGGCCAGCCGACAGCCGCTGAGCGTGATGGCATGCGCAGCCCTGGGGCCGCCACCATTGGGGCACCCAGGGGCAGTGAGCAGACCCCAGACTCGCCAGAGCCCTGGTTCATGTTTATCCTTCTACCCTGTAAATTGCACTTAACCATTCAGATGTGGACTTTTTAACCAAAGTGGAGCTCCGTAATATTTCTTCTTGCAAGTTTGTTTTTACAAGTGTTCTTTTCTTGTCTTTGAAATGACACAGTTTTAATGATCTTGCTACATGTAGTGAGCAGCCACTTGGGACTAGAAGAATCTGTTTTCAGAAGAAGCTTTTGCAGGCTGCTGGAGGCTTCTGTAACTCTGTGTGTGTGTGTGTGTGTGTGTGTGTGTGTGTGTGTGTGTGTGTGCGCGCGCACACTTGTGGCTGAGTGTGTATGCCCATGTATGAGGATACACGCAGTTATAACTGAATAAAATGGGAATTCTGCTCTCCTCTGGGAGCCTGGATCAATAGTCCCAGGGTCTTGTGATTAATATCCTCCCCTCCACACCTGCAAGCACTTCTTACCTTCCTGCCAGCCTGGCATATGGTTTGCAGGTGCTCTCTGTAGATCTGGACCAGCCCTGGGAAGGAGTGTTAGAGGGAGGAAGTTTGCTGGTTTGCCCAGAGCTCGGGCTCTGGGATTTGGTTGCCTAGAGGTACCCAGAATACTTGCTCATTGCACTGAGCAGGTTGCCTTTTCCCGGAGCCACTTCGCAGGGTGTTGGAGGGAGCACTGAGCAGGGACCGAGGGCATCCAGGGCCTTTATCTGCTTCCCAGGCCTATAATCAGCTGCTGCTTAGCTGTGTGACTGTCTGGACCGTAGTTTCTTTATGACATAAAGGAGTTGACCTAGAGGCCTAAGGGTTCCATTGAATAGGGGAAGCCACCAGGCCCTGTGTGAGCCAGATTCAGTGATCTGAGCCACCTTAGAATCATGACATTCTGGGTCTTGAAAGTATCTTGGAGATGACATTGTGTCTACTGATGAGAACACGGAGGCTAAAGGAAAGGAAGGACTGTCCAAGGCCACACGGTGAATGCGCTGAGAGCCAGGACTTGGAAGGAGGCTGTGTTCCCTCCTCTACAGCTGTGGTTCTTAGAGTGGGGACCCTGGACCAGCAGCCTTGCCATCCTCTCCTAATTCTCTAGAAATGCAGATTCTCAGGCCCCACCCTAGACCTGCTGAATCAGAAACTCTGGGGTGGGACCAGCCATCTGTGACTTAACAAGGCCTCTGGGTGAAGTCTGGTGCTTGTGGTGTTTGGGTACCGCTACTCTATAGCACATTGCTGCCCTTCAAGACCAGAAGAAAGACACTGGAAACTGGCAGGCTTCCCAGCAGAGGCTGTTTGGGCAGGAGAGCAAAGATAGAGTAATATTACAGAGGAAAGGCACATATGATTTGTGTGCCTTAATTCAGGCTGCAAGTTTCCCAGAGGAAGGGCTCTTGTTTGCACATCCCAGCGCCTTGGAGGGAGTCATGGCTACTGCAAGCATCTGTTGTTGGTCTGGGCCGCAGGCTGTCCTCCTGCAAAGTGCCACATTTCTTGCTCCCTGTCCAGCCCAGCTGTTCCCATTTGTGCATCTGTGTCCAGAGAAGTATGCCACTTTAACGTCAGCAGGGTGGGTCCAGCTGGTTCATTCCAAGAAACTGATGTGTGGAAACACTGCGAACACTGTGTTTTATGTGTGAACAGTCAAGTGTATGTTTAGAAGTCTGGGTGTCAGCTCGGTGGGGACTGTGGGGGGAGGAGAATGGTATGTGCTTCAGAGTTTATTATATCTGTGCTAGGCAGAATTCTAGGTTTAAAGAGTTGTTTTAAAGTAGCAAGTAATGACATATATAAATCCTGGTTCCTAAGTCATGGACATTTGTCATTTCCTAAAACGAGTTTTTCATGTGGACTTTACATGGTTGGCTTAGAGTGTAAAAACTTGACCCTGTTACAGTGACTGTCGTTGTGAATAATTTTTAATCAAGTCCATTTCCATTTCTGTAAGTATGTGTGCACATGCCAAGTTCTGGCTGCCCCTGCCTGCACCTGCCATCTCAGATGCACCTAGACCCAGAGCCCGCCCTGTGCAGGTGAGGGAGGACACGGCAGTGCCAGCTCGGCAGGAGTGGGCATGGGATTTGTCTGGCTGGGAGAGATCATCATGCAGGATCTGGAGTCTGCTTGCAGAGTCAGACATCTTCCTGTTCCTTGCCTGCCATCTCAGCCCAGACCGAAATGACCGTGCTTCTCCTGAGAACCCCAACTTATTGTCTAGTTCCTTGTTAGGACTTGTCACTTTCCTGGATCCTAGCTCCCCTGGCTGGGGTTGCCTTCCCTAATCCTTGCCAGCTCCTCCCAGGGTGCAGGGCCTGATGCCTCTGCCCCTGGCTGTCTTAGTCCATTTCATGTTGCTATAAAGGCGTACCTGAGACTGAGTAATTTATAAAGAAAAATGGTTTATTCGATTCACAAGATTGGGCATCTGGTGAAAGCCTCAGGCCGCTTCCACTTATGGTAGAAGGTGAAGGAGAACCGGCATGTCCAGAGATCACACGGCAAGAGAGGAAGCAAGAGAGAGAGGGGAGGGAAGTGCCAGCCTTTTAACAACCAGCTCTTGGGGGAACTAATGGAATGAGAACTTACCGCCCGCACCCCCAGCATTAATCTATTCTGAGGGATCTGCCCCCAGGCCCCATGACCCAAACTCCTCCCATTAGGCCCCACCTCCAACATTGGGATCAAATTTCAACATGAGGTTTGGGGCACAAACATCCACACTATAGCACTGGCCTGGCCCTGGGTCCTGCTCTCAGTGACTTGAATTTCCCGAATCATGACCGTCTTGTATCCTTCCAAGAGGCGCTGAGTTAGGCATCACTCAGCCCCAACTAGGTGGGCTTGGGTTGTGTTCCATGAGGCTGATACCAGGGCAGTCAGAGTGGGTCCTCAATGGAGTGAGTCAGACAGGTCTATCAAAGCCCATGTCCTTGAGGCGGAGGCTCATCACCCACAGGCACGTCCTGCTAACATTTCCACCACGCTCACTATGTGCCAGGCACTGTTTTGGGTGCTTTACACACATACACTCCTTCACCCTCACCTTGACCCTGTGAGGCAGGCATTATCATCACCGTCTTACGAGTGAGGAAACCGAGTGCCCAGGGTCTGTGCCACCACTACACCAGGGCTCAGCAAGTGGCAGCCCGCTGCCTGCCTTTGGGAATAAAGTTGTCCTGGAACATGGCCACGCCCATCATTTACACATCGTCTGTGGTTGCTCTCCTGATGCAAGGGCAGAGGTGAGTAGTTGTGGCAGAGGCCATATGACCTGAAGTCTAAAATATTTACTATTGAAGAAAAAAAATTGCCAACCCCTGCTTTACATGATATTGCCTCTCACGACTCTCATGAAATTGAGCACAGATAGTTCTATGCATGTGCCAGTGTGCATTTTTCTGGGGAGTGGTCCATAGTTTCTATCAGGTTCTCAGAGGTTCCTAATCTCTCCCTCTGCCCCAAATAAGATCAACAGCAAACAATGGAAGGGCAGGTTTAGGGAGTTTTGAGAGCCAAATGCAGGGTAGCCAAATACCAACACCCAGTCCAAAGCACAGCAGTGAGAGGCAGAGCCGACGGTCAGGAGCCCGTTGGAAATGGAATGGTTCAGTCGGGCTGCTTGAGAAGAAACAGGGAGGCAGGAGGGTGACTGCCGTTGTGGCTGCCTTGCACCACCTGGGTTCTCCATCGTTGCCTATTAGTGGGTGCATGAGGGAGGCAGGGCCTAGAGGGCTTCAAGGTCAGGGATGGGAGATCAGGCATATGGCCCCTCCCCAGCTCATGGCCACCTGTGGCCCTCAGGTGCACCTGCTCCTTTGAACAGCACCTGGATGGCAGCCCTGCCCGGGTGGTACAGGGTGTAGTCACATGCAGTCTCCGTGTCAGGGTGGAGAGAGCGGTTGTCCTGAGAGTAGTGTGGGCACATGGTAGGCACTCTACAAATGTCACCCATCTTTATTTTGCCTCACTATAACCTTGAGACCAAAGTATTAGAATCTCCTTTTTATAAATGGGAAAACCCACACCGATTGGACTCTTACTGTGGTGGCAGAATGCTGGTCCCCCAAAGATGTGTGCATCCTAATCCCGGGAACCTGCGAACATGTTACCTTACGTGGCAAAGGGGAATTAAGGTTGCAGATGGAATTAAGGTTGCTAATTCAGCCGACCTTAAAATAAAGAGATTAGTGTGGATGACCCCGGGGGGTGGCTAATGTAATTTTAGGGGTCCTTAAATGGGACAGAGGAAGGCAGAAGAGAAGGTCAGAGTGTTATGATGTGGGAAGGGCTCAACCCACTGTTGCTGGCTCTGATGATGGAGGAAGGGGCCCTGAGCCAAGGAATGCAGGCAGCCTCTAGACACCAGAAAGGGCAAGAAAACAGATTCTTCCCCGGAGCCTCCAGAAAGGAGCACAGCCCTGCCAACACTTGATTTTAGCCTCATTAGACCCATCAGACTTATTCCAGAATTGTAATATAGTAAATTTGCATTGTCTCATGCCACTGTGTGGTCGTTTGCTACAGCAGCCATAGGAAAGTAATACCGTTACCATGCATCTGACAGTTTACTAAACACTTTACTGGTGCCCATCATCTCACTTAATCTTTGCAGCAAGCTTAGAGGTAGATATTATTACCCTTGTTCAACAGATGAGAAGCTGAGGTTCAGAGTGGTTTAGGAGCTTGACGACGGTCACACAGCCAGTCCAGGGCAATGCTGCCTCTGGAGCCCATTGGGCTGGTGTGCTCAGTCCCTCGTGGAGCCTGCCCTTGGCCTTGCAGTAGGGCAGCTCTCCAGCCTGCAGACCCTGCCCTGCCTTGGGATGAGGCACCCCAAAAAAGCCTCTCTTCTTCCCCGCCGTGCTCTTCAGGTGCCAGAGCAAGCGATCCTGGATTTGCCTTTGCCACAATGAATAAAATCCTTGCACAGAAGATTCTAATGGTGTTGGACCTGAGATTGTCAGGGCTCCTTCCTCCTGATTAGTTCCAAGCGCTTTGCTGTCAGATTCCACTTCATTCTTTTGGCAGCTCTGAAGATTCTGGGAAGAGAAAGCCTAATTGTGAGTGCCGCTGGCAAAAGACCTTCAGCTCACATTCTAATGTACCTCTAGAAGCGGAGAAGAGGGTAGCCTTCCACTCATCAGAATAGTACATTTACTTATCATTATTAGGACTCTTAACACATCAAAAGGTATTTTTAAAAAATCTGAAAAATCTCCCTTGGGAGCCCAACCACAAGCAGAGCCAGGAAGTCTTGCTTTGCTGAGCATAAGAAAAGGTCCATTATGATGGGTTAAAGTCCCGCTTCTCCGCCAGGTCAAGCACAAACATGGTTCCATCGAAAAAGGAGACACGGAGGCACAGGGAGTTGGGGCTCGCTTAGCATTGGAGGCAAGAGCTCTCAGGCCAGCCTGCTTCCCGCAGGTGTCGGCGCCTGGCTGTGGCTGGGACCAGGCACAAAGGCCGGGACTTGGGCCACCAGGCTGGGCATTTGGAAGAGCTGGGAGGGGAGACCCCTCCCCAACCCCAGGCTGTGGAGGTGGCACAGCGAGCTGGAGGCCGCTGAGGCTGGACGCTGCTGTTCCTGCTGATCCCCTCTGTGTGGTGGTGTGAATCCCGCCCTCATTAGCAGAGCTCGGATGAACTGGGCTTTGATGCTCTGCAAACACAGCCCGGGCTTCTCGGGCAAGGCCCAAGCATCAAACTCTTCAGTGGGAATAATGGTGCCTTCTCACCAGCAGGAAGCCGGCAGGCAGGGGTTCACTGAAAGCCGACAAGACAAATGTATATTTCTGAACATTCAATTAGCCCTTTTCTTTTTAACCCAAAATAAAGCATGCAACAAGACATCTCACAAGTGGAAGAAAAGTTTTCTTAACATCATTGAATTGTACATTGAAAATGGGTGAGTTTTATGTATGTAAATTATACCACAAGAAAGCTGTTTTTTAAAAAGGGAGTAGAAGAAAAGAAAAACATCCTTTGGGCATGCTTATCTGGGATGCTCAGCAGCGCTCACTCCGCTGCTCTGTGCTTGGCCCCGTCTCCCAAAGCCGCTTCACAGCCCCTCGCCACAGCAGCCGGTGGCCTGTCTCCGTTTCACAAAGGAAGGAAACGAAGCCTTGGAAGGCGCTGGGTCTGTCCCAAAAAGAGTGAATAGCAGACCCACGAGGGGAGGAGAAGGGTCCCCAGAATGCTCTGGGAGGAGGACCAGGAGACAGGACTGCCTGTGTCTGTCCCCTAGATGAACTTCAGACACAGGGTTCAGTGCCCATGGCTGGCAGTGACCTGGGACCCAGGCCTGCCTGTCCCAGTTTCTCCTGCCTCCTCACGGGTTCTGGATCGCATCACCAAACACCCAGAGCTTCAGCTTTGAGCACGGCCCGAGGGCAGGAACAGAAATAGTGGTGGCTATGGAACTGGCTGCAGGGCAAAAGCTAGGCCCCCTCCCCACCCACCCTCAGAACCTCCTTAGCTACCCGCTCTGCCTAAGGGAGGGACATACAGTAAACAAGTAAAACCACAAGAACAAGAAGGCGCCACCAGTTTCCTGGGAAAGCATCCCCAAAGGTGTGGGATGAGAAGCTGAGCCGCGGCTTGCAAGGAGGGCACAGCCCAGCTTGGGAAACAGCCCAGGGCTCCTCAGCAATGTGAGCTGCATGCCGGGTGGTTCTGTGTGGCCCCTTGGTGGGGCTTCACTGTTGCTGTTGCCCAGCCTTGAGGTGAGAGCTGCACACCACTATGACCTCCGCAGAAGCAGTGCATGTGACCCGCTCCGTTGCCTTGTCCTCCCATCCAAGGCCAGAGCTGGGTGCTGGGTCCTTGGTAGGAGGAAGTCTGGTCTACAGCCTCTTCTGTAGCTCCTCTGAAAGCCACGGGGACTGCAGAGTTTGCACCTGCAGCAACGGCAAGAGCTGGCAAATGGCTCAGCCTCACAGGTGGGGGTCTGCAGGGACCTGGTCCTGGCGAGCGTGGGCAGTCACAATTGGGCAGGGTGGGCAGCAGTACACTGTCGCTTTCACTCCAAAGCCCGTGTCCTTTCCACTCGGTCATGCAGTCTCAGCACCGCCACGATCTTGGAGCACAAGCCCGTGAGACAGCCCTCTGTGTGGCTTCCTGCTGGCGCAGCCACTCCTCATTCAGGTGTTCTTCCTACTTTCAGCTTCAGCGGCTTCAGGAGCCTCAAAAGCCTTGGCAGAGTCTCCAGATGTGCTCCTCTTGCCTGGCTGATTAGCCCGTGCGCAACGCTCGGAGCCGCGGCTGTTGTTGCATTAATTGCTCAAAGCTCTGCAAGCTCTTTCCTGCCCCACTTCCCCCCTGTCTCCGGGAATTAGCACAGAGCCTGTCATGGTGTATCTGTAATTCTGCACTCTCATTAGTGGGCTGTGTGTCAGGCACTGTGGGCATATTTCTGAGACCATATGGTGGCATTTTCCAGGTGCCCCAAGTGATCATTGGTAGAACTTTCTGGAAAACAAGTCATGCACAATGAGGACTGTGCATTTCTATTGGGAAGCAGATGAGCTGAGTGAGTGGGCCTCCAGAGACTCATCATTCTTATTGACAGGGGCCCCTCTAGGAAGGGTTTGAGCAAGTGATAGTCAAAATACACTTGGCAAACCACTGGCAAGGCTCAGGCACTAATTTGCAGGAATACTGGCCTCAGCATAGAGCACGCCCCTGGCACTCCTGGGTGGACCAGGCATACATCTTTTGGTTGCTGGTTGGTGAAAAGATTTGGAGCACCTGGAGGGACTCTGCCATGAAGATATTTCATTGATATAACTACTGATATGAACCAGTGCAGACAACTGAGTAGCCTCCTGGGGCCTAAGGTTTCTCCAGTCCTCAAGTCAGACAACACAGCCTGCCCATGACATGCAAGTGGGGCTGCGGGTGGCAGGTATGAGCTCAGCAGCACGCCCCTAAATGCCTCTGAGCTGCACTTTTATCTGTGACGGGAATGGTGAAACCCACATCCCGGCGGAGGCAGGGGCAGTGCAATGGAATTGGGGTACACTGTACACTGTACGGCCAGCTCCAGAGTCAAAGGTTTTGCAGGAGACACTCAAGATTGGCCTGCAGTTGGCTGTCAAATGATGCACTTTGCCACTTTGGAGAGCACATTTTTGTTTTGTTTACCATGCTGGGCTTTGGGATGCACGCTTGTAGGTTCAAAAACTGTTTCCAGGTGATCTGGCTAATCCCAAGACTTTCAGTCTTGCAGTCTTCACGGTGGGTCTTCCTCACCCTGCCCACTGGCCATCCCAGGTTCCCTGGTTTCAGATCCGCACAGACATCTGTCCAGCGGCCTCGAGGCCCGCCAAGCTCTCGATCCTGCTTCTGCGTCTCGGCTCTGGTTGGCCCCTCCCTCGGGTCGCCCCTCCCTGGAATGAGCTTGTGGATCACACTTATTCTTCATGGTCTGACTCAAGTGCCCCTCCTGTGGGAAGCCTTACCTGTGTCCCCTTTCCTTCACTTTGAGGGACCCGGTGGCGTTTTATACACCTTCAGTCAGAGCATTGAATGCGTTCTCTAGTTTGCCCTTTCCACTAAATTGGATACTGCATGAGGATAGGGAACAGGTCTGAGTAATCTTTATATTTCAATACCCAGCAACAGGCCTGGCACAGAATAAACTTACTTAAATATTTATTGCTTGACTGATAAAAGGGGTTAACACCCTTTGCAGACAGAGCTGACAGTGAGCGCCAGGCCCAGCAAACAAGGGCAGTGCAGCTGTCGGGGATCCGCTCTGGACAGGGCTGGCCGGGCTGCAGCTCCTACACGCTGGCTCGCCAGGCATCTGGGGATGAGCAGGATGACCACTGCCTGGGTCCCTCCGAGGGGGTCCCTCAGGGAGTTTCCCTGAGAAACGTCAAGGATGAGGACAAAGTCAGCCTCTTTGCCTGTTGATGTCAGAAATGTCATGCTTGGCACAGACCCGTCAACTGTACCTTTCTCTTCAAGGGTGGAGTGATCCGTGTCCCCTCAGAGGAGTCTTCCCCTTGGAGTTTGATGAAAGGATTTCTGTGACAAGCACCTTGGGGACAAGGAGACTCAGAGGAAGGACAGGCGGCAATGTGTCTGCTGGAGCTTTGGGGACTTCCAAGGGCTGGGCTTCAGGGAAGGAAAGGAACACGTGGCCTGACTCTCTGGCTCTTTGTGGCTCTGTGGTTTGGGCTGGACACTCCCTGAAGGCATCTTTGGTCAGTTTTCTGGAGTCACTGGGTCTTGCTCCCTCATTGCCCTCTGCTCCTGGGTTTCTGGGGAAGGGATGTTTGGAGCTTTCGGTGGGATCTTTCTGTTTCTGAGCCCTTCCGGGTAAGGGGATTGGGGAGCAAGAGACAGACGCAGCCTCCGTCCCTCCCTCCTTATCTTCCTTCTCCCCATATTTTCAGCATACTCTGTGCACAGTCCTGTTTTGGATGATTGGGAGAGATGTATCCAGATGCAGATTGTATCCAAGATACAATCTCTGGTGTAAGAGATTTGCCAGAAGCTACGGAGAGCAGTGGAGATTGTCTACCATGTCCATATTCCATGGAACTACCTGAGAAGGTTCTGAGAGTGCCCTGTCAGTCTGCCTAACTGTGCACAGCCATTTGCTTAAGTGGACTAGGCAGGTAATTAACCACGTGCATCTGGAATTCACCCTGGCCGTGGCTTCACTGGCTCATGCCCCCACCTGCTGGCATTGGACCCCTGTCCCCTTTCCACTCTCTCTGAAGATTTTGGGGGTCTCTAGCAGGCAGGAGGCTTTCCGATTCCCACCATGACCTGCTGCTACTGCCGTTTGTTCATTTTACTGATATTGGTCAAGCACCCGCTAGGTGCCAGATGCTGTTCTAAGTCTGAGGGATTCAGTGGAGAGCAAAGCAAACCTCACAGAGCCACATTCTGGTCGGGGGAGACAAACGACAGGCAAGATAGATGGAAATTTTATATGTGTGTGTATGTGTGTGTGTGTGTATAAATACTGGGGAGGGGGCCGCATGTTGAGGACAGGCCTTGCTGAGAAAGTGGCACAGAAGAGGGGACCTAGCCATGAGGACACAGTGGGAAACACAAAAGCCAAGGCGCCGGGGTGAGATGTGCCTGGTGGGTCGGACAAGGCGCCGGTGTGGCTGGAGGGGGAAAGCCAGGGGCAGAGGCGGGAGGCCAGCACCGGGCTTTGCAGGTGTTAGGTGGGACTTTCTCTTTGACATGAGGGAGGCAGAAGGCCGCTGGAGTGTCCTGAGCAGAGAGGGGTGTAGCATGGATATGTCTCCACTGGCCCCGGGGTCTCCTCCTGCCAAATCACGTCATTCATGGTGAGTCACGGAAGGTGGACTGTGCACACAAGTGCCACCCACGTGTGGCTGTCTGGTAAAGCAGCTCTTTCAGTTTCCCTCTCAGCCTGTTTCTCCCTGGGACCCAGACAGGCAGCCAGGGCTGGGAGAGGGCAGCTGGGAATAATAGCTCTATGCTGTACTCAGAATCCTCCAGACACTCTCCTCCGAAGGCTCTGGCTCTGCTCCTGGGCCAAGTTCATTGTGCCCTACTCAATCTTGGCCTTGAACGAGCCCTCCCTGGGCCCCCTGCCCCTGGTATACACACCTTACTTGAGTCACCCCATCAGTCAGACGTGTCCAAGGAGGTGTGAACCCCAGAAGTTGCCTCAGTTGCCTCCGAGTCCACTCCTAGGAGATGCCTTGTGCCCGGATAAGAGATGTCCGAGGGTCTGATCATCACCACGTGTGTCCAGAGACCCCAGGACCCCTGCAGAGGACCTGGCCCAGGCACTTCTTGGGCCTCTTTGCCTGTCCTGTCCTCCACCGTGTCAAAGCTGGTCCTCCTTTGCTGGACAGCCATGTGCCTGCTTTCTTGCTGGAGAAGGGAGCTGGGTCCAGACGGGCTCAGGGTAGGCCACCTGTCTATGGATGTGGAGATCCTTCATCCGGCAGGTTGACAGCATCAGGATCTTTCAAAGCTGGGGACCCCAGGGCAGGGTCATCTTCCCCATCTGAGCTCAAGCGGTGTTGGTGGAAAAGTGTCCTGACGGGCTGTGTGCTGTGTGGGTCCTGCACAGCTAGCATTTGTGAGAGCTTACTATGTGCCACGCACTGTGCCAAGCTCCTTACATGGACCATCTCGTTTACACTCACAAATGTCTATGAAGAAGGTGCTGTTATTATCAACCCCATTTTCCAGATGAGGAAACTGAGGCTTAGGGTAAGGTAGACTAAACTGGTAAATGGTAGAGCTGGAGTATGAGCCCTAGGATTCTGACTCTACAGCCAGTGTTCTTAACCAGTTCTTTGGAAAGGAAAGGAAAAATGAATGGAGTTCACAGAGGCATGACCTGCTTACCTAACGAGTCAACTGTAAGGTGCAAGGGCTGGGGGAGGGCACTTTTTCTTAAAGGGCTAGATGGTATTTTCAGCTTCCCAGGTGTGTGCTCTCTGCCATAGATGCTCAACTCTGCTCTTGTAGCCCCAAAGCAGCCAGTGATAATATGTAAGCAAATGGATGTGATTATGTTCCAATATATTTACATAAATTGTTGGTGGCCCTTGGGCCATGGTTTGCCACCCCTGGTATAGAGGAAAGAATATGGGGTTTGGAGAAGCCGGACCTTTGTGCAATGTCCCTGACCAACTGGGCGACCTTGGATTAGTCATTAAACCTTTTCATTTTTGATTTTCTCCAGTGTAATAACTAACCACTCTGGATTACTTATTAAATGATGTATTTAAAAATTATCTATTGAGTCCCTTGTAAGAGCCACATACTGTGCTAGGAGCTGACAATGCAGCAGGGAACAAGTCAGAGGTGGCCTTGCCCTGTGGAGTCACACCCACGAGGATGGAGAGAGGTAACCTTGGATAAGGAGGTGACCTAGCACAGTTCCTGGCTGCTAACAGGAATCCTACAAAAATTGCTCCTTGCCCACCGTAGCGCCCTCAGCTCATCTTTCAGGACCCGTGGGTTTTGAGGTGGTTGTCATTCATACCCATACTGAGTAAAAAGATAGGAGCATGTGGTATCACCAGGACTTTAATATGTTTGTAATACATTATTATGCAATGCAGGCCTAATTTTGAATCATAATTTTTTCATTAACTGATCTCATTTTACTTGGTAATATCCATTTAGGTATTTGAGAGCAATAAAACTGCATTTCTTTTAAACATTATATGATTCAGTTGGTTCACTGATTTAGATTTTTACTGCCCCGCGTTCCGAACGAATGAGTCATACATCGTTTTAGAGACAACAAGGACCTTCAAGATCATGCAGACTTGTGCTTCCCTTCAAGCGCGCCCGGTAGGGTCGAAGAATGCGCAAGTGCACCCTGAGTTCTGGGACGGAGCTTCATCCTCAATGTATCCTAATCTGTTTAACGTTTCTGTTTCCTTTCGCATCTTTAAGGAAATTTGGCTAATGAGATGTATGCCGTGCTTGCCTTTGGAGTTCAGCATGTGGAGGGGTGTGGCATGGCGGCAGGAGCACTGCCCAGGGAGGCAGACTTCCAGGGGCTGGATCCCCCTCCTGCACTTCCTTCTGTGTGATCCTGGGCATGTTTCTCGCCCTCTCTGGGTCTCACTTCCTTTATAAAATGGAGGTGATGATAATAGTTCCTCCCTTACAGAGTGAGGTGAGTCAATATGTGAACGGCGCTTAGGACAGAGCCTGGCACGTGGTAGGAGGAAGCGCTCTGCACGTGTTAGCTAGGATGGGTACCCCAGGAGTCAGGCAAGTGTCCCGTCTGGTGGTGTCTGGGAGAGGAGCGGTGGCTTCTGTAGGTTCACCCAGTGAGTGCAGCCGGCACTGGCAGTCCACGCACACATCTTCCTGTGTCTCTCTCCCTGAGGTCTCTGGCATCAGCGTGCTCACTCTGCTTTCACAGTCATGGGCTTTCTAAGTACCCTTTTGCTCTTGATAGCCTCTGTGCACTTCCGGTGATAGGGGCTTCCTGCCACCGGAGCACCTCTTCCATGGTAGGAGGAGCCTGGGTGTTGGAAGACTCCTCATTTTGTTCCCAGGCCTCTTTTTCTCGCCCAGAGCTGCTCTTAGGAGAGTGACCCAAGAGGAGGTGGCAGTCTGCATCCCTGAGTTCCCAGTCTTGGAGACCCCGGAGCCCAAACCCCTTACCTGTCTCCAGCCTGTGCCTTTAGGTGGGCCATGCACCCCCTGGCTCCACTGGGCAGCTGAGAGGACATTGGCGGGGCCCCAAGCCTACCTTTCCAGTTCCTGCCCTGCTCTGTCTCATTCCAGGCTCTCGGATCCGTCTCTTTCGTACCTCACGTGTTTATGGGCACAGCAGGCACTGTCCAGTGTGCTTGCCATCCCTGCCCAATCTCTCTGACTTCTGCCCTTGAATGCTTTACCTGGCTACCTGTCCCAGGGAGCTTATTCCAAAGTCCTGGCCTATCAACCCATGTCCTGGCAAGATCTACCTGTTATCCTGCCTCCGCCATGAAAGAGATTTAAATGACCTTCCCTTGCATAATAACTCTAATTACCATTGATTGTGCACTTGTTCTGAGACATATGCTGATCTGAGTGCTTTATACACATTATTTAATGTAATCCTCACAAACCTCTGGAGGGTGGATGGGTATTATTCCCACATTACAGGTGGTGAAATTTCAGCCTAAGGGCATTGAGTGTTTGCTATGGTCACATAGCCAGTACATGGTGGAGCAGTGATTTGAATCTGTGACTGTGTGAATCCAAAGCCTCTGCTCTTATAGGTAATAATGCCCCCTACATTTTCTTGGGAAGTTCCTGGGAATCTCTGAGCTGTCCTTGAACTGGAGTCAGGCTGCCTCCATGAAGTCCACCAGGGTTCTAATGAGCAGGGCCTGGAGTGCAGGGTGGGCTGGGGTGGCTTGGCTGTCGCCTGTGTCATTGATTCCCTGTTCTGGTGGGCAGCGTCTGGAAGCAGCAGGAGGCGGTCTGGCCAGGGGTGCTGACGGCCAGGTGGATGTCACATGGTGGGTTCAGGCAACTCACAGCAGGACCAGACAGTGGAGAGGGAGCTGGGCTGGCAAGAACTGGGCAGAGGAGTGGACCCCTGGGTCAGGGGCCTGGGTATGGAGCAGGCTCAGGATGAGTGGGGAATGGGGGTGCAGGCTGGGAAGAAAGAAGCGGAAGCCCAGGCCAAGGGCTGGGGTCAACATCTCTGGCAGGGAGGCAAACTGGAAAAGGAGGCATGAAGCATCAGCTCCTTGGCAGACCCTGTTGGGTATATTACTGTATCTCTCATGCCTAGCAGTTGTTGGGTGGATGAGTGGATGGATTCGTGGATGAATGAGTCTTTGGTAAGCATGAAAAGTCTAGTCTCCCCCCATCCCCCAAAGAAGGGGCTAAGATTGTCTTACCCACGGCTGTTGTGAGGAAGGGAAAGGGGTTGTCATGGCACATGCAGGGGTGCACTCTGACCCACCGTCTCCTGTTCCTTCTTTCTCCAGAGGCTCCTGCCAAGCCTGAGGAGGCAGAGGCTGAGCCCTTCACAGACTCCTCTCTGTTTGCACACTGGGGCCAGGAGCTCAGCCCCGAAGGCCGGCGCGTGGCCCTGAAGCAGTTCCAGTACTACGGCTACAACGCCTACCTCAGTGACCGCCTGCCCCTCGACCGGCCCCTGCCCGACCTCAGACCCAGTGGGTGAGCAGAGTCAGTGACTGGGCTCTTGTCAGCCTGGGGAGATGGGGTCCCCGCAGTGCTGGGAACAGAGCCAGCACTGGGCGTCTGGACTCCTGGGTCCCTTTCCTGCTTCAGCCAGGGTCTGTCCCCACAGCCTGCATTAGGCAAGTCACCCCCCTCTTCCCTCAGCCTCAGTTTCTCCATCTGCTCGGTAGGGGAAGGCTTTCTTCCATTAGAGATTTTGAGGATTCGTCACCTAATTTACTCCTTAAGGGCACTGGAATCATCTGGCATTTCCTTTAATATGTCATTTTAACCCAATTAGTTGCATTTTTATGAACAATTTTTTTTCTGTAAATGAATTTTTAAAGTACATCCATCTTGCGTGGCTAACAAGTCATTGCACCTGACAGAGAAGTCCTGCCTCGGCTTCTCTCTTTGTTACAGAAGGATGTTCCTTTAAGGCTCAGTGAGAATTTTTATTACTCCTAATTATTAAAAATGTGGGCATGCACCACAGCTGAAAAAATCTCATTAACTTTTGCCGCTCCCCCACACCTTCCTTTCCCCTCTTTCTCCTTATTTTTAAAATGTTCTTAAAGCTGCAAACCATAGTGAGCCTACAGCTGGAGTCTTTGAGAAAGGTCTTGCTGCTGGGTTTGGAGGTTATGTTCTTTTAGAGAGAAGATTCAGTTCAGCTTCATAGACATTTATGGAGCACCTGCTGTATGCTATATAGGTAGCTACGGTTGTTCCTGGCGCAGGGAGAACCTGGCTGGGCTATAGGGATGAAAGAGCTGAGGATCTGCAGAGGGAGAGAAAAATATGTATCATTTAAAGGTTATTTGCTAAGCGCTTCTGAGCTAGCACAGCCTAGGCTCACGGATAGAGCAGTGAACAGAACAGGAACCCCTGCCTTCGCAGAGCAGGCGTTCTAGTTGGGCAGGGGAGGAGCAGGCAGTAAACAAAACAAAGACGTCTAATATCTAGTGTGTTAGATGGTGGTAAGTGCTATGGAAAGATAAAGTGGGAGAGGAAGGCAGGGCCACCTGGCATAGGAGTGGGGGTGGCAGTTTTTTATGGGTGGTCAGAGAGGGCCTCATGAAGAAGGTGACATTTGAGCAAAGACCTGGGGGAGAAAAGGAAGTGACCCATGGGGATGCTGGGGGGGGGGGGCGGGCGGAGACTTCCCAGGCAGAGGGACCAGCAAGTGCAAAGGCCCTGTGGTAGAAGGCAGGAACATGCTTGGCATGTTTGAAGAGGAGGAAGGAGGCCCACGTGGCTGGAACGCAGCGCAGAGGGCAATGGTCAGGGATGAGGTCAGAGGGGCAGCAGGAAGCCCATCAAGTAGGACAGTGGTTCTCAACCTTGGCTGCATATTCAACTCATCTGGGGAATTTAAAAAAAAAAAAATCCTGATGCCGGAGCCACATCCCAGACCAGTTAGATATACATTTCCAGGGCTGGCACTCAGCGTCCGTGCTGTTTAGAGCTCCTGGGTGATTCCACTATGCAGCCAAGGTTAACAATCACAGGAGAAGGGCTTTGTAGGCTGTTGTAAGGTGCATGGCTTTTACTCTGTGAGGTGGGATCCATGGGAAGGGCTTGGGCAGATTGGTAAAATGCTCTGTCACTTGCGAAGGCCCCTCTGTCTGTGTGCTGAATAGGCTGAGAGGCAAGGCTGGAAGCAGGGAGACCAGTTAGGAGTCCCCTGCATACCCAGGTGAGAGGTGGTGGTGGCCTGGACACCAGAGGAGCAGGGGAGGCGCTGGGATGGGGTTGGATTCTAGAAATATCCTGAAGGTGATTTCCACGAAGTACCACAGGGCCTCAGCCTGCAGGGGGTGCTGCGGAGACCACCCTGGGGCTGGGGAAGGAGGAGGTCTGATGTGAGCAGGTGGTGGGGGCTGGCTCTGCAGAGGGGTCTTCAGGAGGAGTTGGCCTGCGCAGGCCTTGGCCGTGACCTTGGCCAGCAGAGGAGCTGTGGGCTTAGCATCTGGCACAAAACATGGGCCCAGCTCAATACATGTATGCTCAAAATTAAAGGGAAAGTGGAAGGAAGCCAAGGAAAAAGTGGATCTTACAGACTGCAACCTGGTTAGACCAGTAACCGCTGTGTATGTAGGGCTGGACCTGTTGCTAATGCCCTTCCCGTGTGGACACTGCAATGGAGGACGGCAGGCGTAGACTCTTCCCATCTCTAGCTGAGGGAACTGAGGAGCAGAGAGAATGTCCTGTCTGAGCTCACACCGTCTGACAAATAGCTGAGCTGAGCCTTGAGCCGCGTCTCCAGATGCCAAATCCTGCTTTGACGTCGGTCCCCCGCTGTTCGACTGTACTCAGCAATGCTGGAGCCCCTTGCCCTGTCACCGAGGGAGGCGCCCTGCTTGCTGTCACTTCTGGTAGGAGTTTGCCTGAGAAGTGGGGGGGGCGGGACACGGAAGGATTGTCACTGGACAGAATTCTGCAGTTTCCTCCTGAGCTGCTGGAGAGGAAATTTCTCTCTGTCCGGAGCGTTGCAGTTTGCGGAGCTTCCCCACCTCCCCCGTGGTGCCAGGAGACTTCTCTCTGCCCCTTTTTCTAGACAGAAAAACAGTCTCACTCCTCAGCGAGGTCTCCACGCAAGTGGCTCTAGCATCGGGTGGTTGGTTTCTCTTTGCACGTGGACTTGGAAGGCTCTGTGTAGCTCTGTTTCAGCTCCTGGGCCAGACACCCCCAAGACTAGAGAGTTGTCGGTGGACCACTCACAACAAGCGTGTGCTTAGGCAAAACGATGCCTCCTTGTGTCTTTAATTTCCATAAAAACATTCCTGCCTAGTAACAAGGCCATTGCTTGGCTCATCTGTTTGACTCATTTTGGAAACATCTTTTCAATAACTTAACTCTCGTCTTATTTCAGAGCAGACTGGCAAATATTTATATAGTGTGAGCCACGTTTTTAGACACGTGTTTGTCACTTTATTTATGGTAACTCCTTGAGTCCTCACAGCAACCTTCTGATGTAGGTACTATGATTAGCCTCCATTTTACAGAAGGGGAAACTGAGGCACATGGAGATTTATAACTCCTGCCTGAGGTCACTAGTGACAGGGCTGGGGTATGAACCCAGGCAGTCCAGTGACAGAATTTGTGCATGCAACCCACTGTGCTATACTGCCTTGAGGTGTCAATTTGTGTCCCTCTAATTGGGGTGGTGGGCTTGCTTTAACAATAGCACTGTTTGTTTACCAGTTTGGGAGGGGGGAAGGTCTGCCTCTGCATGATGGAGAAATTGTTTTAGTGAACATGAAACATTGCCAAGGCTCAGAATGATGTATGGGCTCCGGCTAGTGTTGGAATTTGGATCGAGGTTGGGGGGTGACCCTGGGGGAGGAAACCCATGTTAACAGCAATCTCCAGAAGAGTCATGCTGGGTGGCTCTTGCTTCTGCCTGAGCCCTGTACCTCTTGTTAACTCCTGTTTGCTCTTGGGGACTTCTGCCCCTGAAGGGTTCCTTGGATTCTGCACTTTGCTCATGGTATTCTTGGTGTTGCTCTTCCAAATTCTAACCCTGATGTTATTCTTATCTCCATTCCTGGACCAGGGAGCAAATGTTCAGAGTCCTGCCCCACCTTCCTGTCCAACACCTCTGGCTGGTCCCTTATTTTGTCTCCTTTTTTCTTGGTGCCAAAAGATATAATCTGACCCACGTTGTCATCTGGCCGAGATAGGGCCACACTGTGCTCAGGGCTTTATACACAGGACAAGGCAAACCAAAGTTCTAGCTGGTTGCTAGGCTTCATTAGTTTGTTTATCCAGCCAACATTTACTGAGCACCTAGCTTGTGCCAGGCACCCAGCAAAGGATCAGGCAGACAGAGCTCCTGGAGCTGACACTGAGATGGGAATCGGAGTGGAAGGCGGAGTATGGGCAAGGCAGGTGATCAGAAAGCTTCTTGGCCACCTCCTGGTCCCTGCGGGGAGGAGTCATCCTCGCAGGCTTCTAGGAAGGCAGGGACTTGGACTGGATGGCCATGGAAGCCCTGTCCCTCCCTGGCCTCTGTGGCAGGGAGGCTGGGCCTGGAGGATGGCTTCTGCAAGGACCCTCCCTTTGCCAATGTTGACTGCCCCCTCCCCTG
>RJWJ010021606.1:0-27706 GCA_004363605.1 Indri indri | reverse complement strand
GGGGTGTACAGCAGGAGTTGAGTGGCGGGGGAGCAAGTGAAGCTTCACCTGCATTCACTGCTGTTCCCCATCACTGGCAGCACTGCCTGAGCTCCGCCTCTCCCACTCCCCCATATCAGTGGAAAAATTGTCTTTGCTGGTGCCAAAAAGGTTGGGGACCACTGCTCTAAAATGCACCCAAGTCAGGACTAGGCAAGCTGTTCACCTGAAGAAGTCTGAATCCGCCCGCCCACTGGCAATCTTGCCGTTCTGTTGTGGGGTAAAGTTCCTTGGAACCAGTTCATCCTACCTCCCACCCCCATGTCTGGCTTGCACGTCTCTGGAGACATCCTACTATACACTGCTCACTTCCATGCATGCTAGCAGCAGGGACCACAGGAAGGCCACCCTATTTCTTGGAGGTGTCCAGATCCTGCCAATTGCAAGTGTGATTTTTCTCACCTCCTTTTCGATTTTGTGACCCCCCACAAAGCTTCTAATAAAAGCCCTTTTTGCTTAACTCAATCAACAAACCCTAACTAAAATGATTGTAAATAACAGGTTCCCTTCATGCATACAAAATATGACATGATTAATGGATGTTCAGCTTACATGTCATGTTACAGAGATTGCACAAAGGAAATAACTCCCAATTTTCTGTTTTGCCACAATCACACCATGCACCTCTTTGGCTCCATGCCTCCACGCGTTTGCCCACACTGCTCTTTCCAACCAGAATGCCCTGTCTCCTCGCAGGAGCCAGTGTGTGGGGTGGGCACTAAGCCTATTATGACCCCTCTTGTCTGAGAGCTGCCCTGGATTCAGTGGTTGGGTCTAAACGACCTGATTTGGGTCTTCAGACGCAGATAAATAAACCAGGAATGGACCTCTGACCCATGCTAGGCCAATCAGGTTCTTCTAAGAATCTGAAATTTTGGACCAGAGAAAGACCAAGAGACTAGGAGTTGCTGGAGGTGAGTTATCTGAGTGCAAGCTCTGCAGGAAGGAGGGTCGCAGACTCCTGCTGCCAAGGGTTTCCAGACTTCTGGGTTCTTGCCACTCTTGAGATGTACTTGTTCATCTCTTCAGGATTCCTTGAAACAAGCAGGACCTTCTCAATACATCTCTTCTATTTTAGCTGACCAATGAGTTTCTGTTACTTGAAACCCAAATAACCTCATTCAGCGCACTCCTGATTCTCTGCCTGTTTCTTCAAGGCTGGTATGCCCCTTGTCCAGGGGAACCTTCTCTGCCTTACTATCCCCTGTCAGGCAAACTTGCCTCCTTCCTCTTCTGTGTTCGCGCAATACCTAATGCTCACATCTACTGCAGCATTTTCATAATCTGCTGTGTGTTGAGAACACGAGTTCCTCAAGGGAAGAAGCAGCCGTATTTATACTGGTCTTCCCAATGCTAATCTTACTGCTTGCAACATAATAAGTGTTTGTTAAATTCTTCTTGATTAACCAACTAAGTGAATGAATGAATGAATGAGCACTTAGAGGGAAACTGGAGACAGGCTCTGTGAAGGGTTAAACCTACTTTCTATCCTTTTGGTGTGTGTAGGTAAACACGTAGGGGATCTCAGCAGCAAACCAGCTCTATCCGGCTCACATCCCCACCACAATGAGCTCCACGAGCTGTCAGAGTCCCTTTGTCCTCTCGGAACATCGCTTTGCTGCCTGCTGCTTGGGATAAAAGGCCCTGAGATGGGCGACTAGAGAGTCCCTTGCTTGTACAGAGATTTCTTGTTTTCACAAGGCCTCACCTGGCTGACTCCTGCTGTCCCACTGATCCCTGGCCATCTGGAGTGAGTCCCTGTGAGGCAGGGAGGGCTCCCTCTCTGTCTGGGGAAAGGGGGTCGACAGGAGGCACTGGAGAGCAGGTTGGGCTGTCTCCTCATTCACAAAGGTTTCATTCTGATGGGCTTCAGAGAGTCTCCTGGCTGTGGCTCCGAGCTGAAATGTAAAGCCAATTGCAGCATGGGTAAATATGAAACTCCTGGCAGAGTAAGGATTTCCAGAACAACCAATGTGATGAACATAATTCTGACCCACACAGCACAAAGCAAACGCAATTATGGAAAAGCAGGGCAAGAGTGGGCAGATGGCTCTGATGCTGATTAAAGTTCACATGCTTGGAACACTCGCCATCTGAGAAGTTGAGCTATAAGGCCACAAGTTTAGATTTCAACGGAGCTGCAGCACCTGCAACAGAAACACAATCTTCCCCAGGGGGCTGTGGTTGTGCCATGTGGGCACTGGATTAGAAAGGCAGAAACTGCCTAGAAGGAAAAATTCTCCGAAGCAAGGACCCAGGCCAAAGATGGCCAATAATTGTGACATAATTATGGTGATACAGTAACAGTAATAACAGCTAACATGCCAGACACAGTTCTAAATACTCCAGATGTGCTATCTCATTCAATCTTCAGTATATACTTATGAGATCAATGCCTCTATTATCCCTAGTTAACAGATATGAAAACAGCCCTGGATATTACATAACGTGTCTAAGCTCACACAGTTGGTAGTGTTGGATTCTAGACGCCTGGTCCCAGGGCCCTTGTGCCAGGCCTGCAGGACGTAGATGCTCCTCAGCAACCCTGGGCTCTCTCCTAGTTCGAGGCCTTTGCGTATGTTATTGCCTCTCCTTGGGACATTTCTCAATAACTAATAACAACAGGGTGGTAAGATGGTTGGAAGTTTTTACAAAGCTTCTAGTGCAGCAGATCACAGGTATCAGCTTGAATTACAACAAAGACTGCTTAGTAGAACCTAGCAAAAATAAAAAAGTAGCCAAGTCATAGGTAAATAAATCTTCAATGGTTAACCTTCCTGGAGAGTTAATAGGATCAGGTGAGAAAGGGATTGGAGAAGAGGATTTTCGGAGGAAGAAAACTGAGACATAGTGATTTTAACTTATCCAAGGTTACCTAAGAAACAGAATTTGTCATTATGTGGTCTGGGGCAGGCTAATGTTGACCTTCAGTGTTTCTGTTGTGGCAGGAGCTAACCTGCTAGTCATCAAAACTATTTCCTTGTCCTCATGGGCACATGGCTAGATGATATTTCCCAGCCTCCCTTGCAGCTAGGTGTGACCACATGACTGAATTCTGGCCAATGGAATGAGAGTGGGCACGTTTGCCACGCCCAAGCCTGGCTGACACAATCCTCCCACACAGGATACTCACTCTCCATGTCTGCTCACAGGGGTTCTAACAGAGAACTCCAGGACCTTAAGGGGTAGTAAAACCAAAAGGTGGACAGACCTGGGTCCCAGAATTCATTCATGGAAGACCACCTCCAAACACCTAACTGGACTTTTCATGGGTGAGAAATGAACTTTTATTTCATTAAGCTCTGTAATTTGGGGGTTATAGCCTGCACTGTCTAACAGTTCTGCTGGGAAGAGAACACAGGTGAGCAAGCTCACCTGTGCTGCCAAGGGCAATCAGTTAGTTAAATTGCTAGTTACAGAGTCAGATGGTAAACCCCATTGCAGAACCTCCCCCAGCCTTTCATGGCTCCCCCTACATTTTAGAGCAATCAATCTATCAATAAGCTATTACTAAGTGCCCAACTCAGTAAAGGAGTACTCACAACCATGAGATTCCAGGGGGTGCAGAAGAAATGAAAGGCCCCTCCTTGCCCATCAGAGGCTTCAAAAGGAGACATAATATGGCCACAGAAATCCTGTAGCAGATGCATGGCCCACACATCATTCATGAGTCCCCTTGTTCCTCAGCAGTGGTAGACCCTGGAGTTATGTAAATGAAGAAAGAGATGTCAGAATTGCAGAACCTTAGAAGACTTGATTGTCCTCGTGCTCCAGGCCAAACCTTACTCCAGGAGAGAGGGGTTCACAAATAATTTATAAGTTACAAAATTGCATCCACCTCACAGTTCCTTCCCACTGACCCCATCACGGAGTCAACTCAACACTGTAACCTCCACATGCCCATGGCAAGGGGTTGGGGAGAGAAAGTTCACCGATCGATTCATGAAGCAAAGGTTCATTGAGAACTCTGAAGTGTGCTCGGTTCAGGGACTATGTGGTGGACAAAACAGATTGGAAAGAATGTGGAGCAGAATAAAGCAGACGGAATTTGGGAGCAACCAGCGTGAAGGGAACTTGGAGGAGATGACACTTGAGCAGAGGCCTGAGTGAAGTGAATCCTGTGGATGTCTGGAGGAAGGGCTCTCTAGAGGGAGAGAATATCAAGTGCAAAGGTCCTGGGTGAGTGCTTGCTTGACACATTCAAAGAGCAGCAAGGAGGCCAGTGCCGCCTGAACAAAGTCAATGCCGGTGAGAGTCACAGGGGCTGAGTACGGAAGGCAATGGGGGCCCTTGTAGGCCTTTGGCTTTTTCTCAAGGTGAAATGGATACTTAAGGGAGGGTTTGTAGCAGAGGAGTAACACGACCTGATGTGTATTTTTAAAGGATCAAAATCCCACCTCGCTGCTGTGTTGAGACTAGATGTAGGAGTGCTATGGTGGAAGCGGAAGAAGCAATCAAAAGGCGACTGAAATAATCCAGGTGATGATCATCTCTTGGGGTGGCAGTATCAGTGGTTGTGAGCAGTAGTGTTATTCTGGCTCCATGGTGAAAGAAGAGACAATAGGATTTGCTGACAGACTGGATATGGAGAGGGAAAGAAAGGAGTCCAGACAATTCCAAGATTTGGTGCCTGAACAACTGGAAGAATGAAGTTGCCATTTTCTGAGACAGGAAAGATCCCGAGAGGAGCTGGTGTAGTGATAGCTATCAGGAGTTCAATTCTGGCTACTTTAGGTTAGAGATGTCCATTAGGTATTCAGGTGGAGATGTTCAGTAAGTAACCAGATGTGTGGCTACTCAGGGGAGATGTCTGGGCTGGAGATCACATTTGGAAGCCGTCAGCCTAGACAAGGCGTTTGAAGTCATGAGGCTGGATAAGACAACCTAGTTCAGACAGAGGAGAGAAAAGGTTTGAGACTGAGCGAAACTGCACTTCTACATCGAAACGCAAGAGAGATAAGAAGGAACCAGCAAGGGAGGTTGAGAAATGCCCAGAAAGGCAAGAAGTGGGTCGGAAACTAAGAGAAGAAAGTGTTTCAGGCAGGAGGGAGCAGGCATCAATGTCAGCTGCTGCTGAGGGGCTGAGGAAGGTAAGGCCTGAACACTGACCTTGGACTGGGCAACGTGAGGTTGCCGGTGATCTTGTGGAGTGGTAGCAAGGAAAGCAAGTTGAGTGGGTTCAAGGGAAGGGGAAGGGAGGGTGTGGGCAGCACACATAAGGGCAATGCTTGTGAGAAGTTTTACTATAAGGAGGAGTGGAGAAATGGGGCAGGGTTTCAGGTGGGAGAGGTGACCTTTTAGAGTGTTTCTGTTGTTTTTTAATGACGCTTAGATGCTTATGGGAATGATCCCCCAGGGCAGGGGAATTGATATGAAGGAAACAGAGGAGATATTTTCAGGATTGGTCGACGTCCTTGCAGGCAAGAAGGCCTGAGATCCAGTGCACAAGTTGGGGGTGGCCTAAGACAGAGGCACGTGTAGCTCAACAGGAGGGAGGGCAGCACTTACGGACAAAGGTGCAGATTCGGGCTGCCAGCCGAGGTGTTGCAAACCTGAGAAAGCTATGCTCTGAGCCCCTCCATGCTCTTGGGGGACTAGGAAGGAAGGTTATCGCTAAGAGTGAGGAGGAGGGAGGAGAAGTGAAATAGTTATCGAGGAGATGGAGAGAGAACACGAGCCAGGGGCAAGGAGGCTAATGACCAGGTTGCATTAGGGTCTGTTTGAGGTTGGGACATAAACTGAAAGGGACAGCGATCGGCACAGCCTGGGGTTTCCCTCCAGCCATGTTTGGCTGCAAGGATGCAGGTGTGAACTCGGGCAGGGAGTTGGGTTTTGTCCCAGCTGGGTTACGGCAGACACCCGCGACAGGGGAGGCCACCTTGTCCGGAAAGAGAGCTCACCAATGCCACACTTGCCTTGCACTGTGCCTTTGTGCCACTGGAACGTCATGCACTTTAATCAGGGTGACCGTGGGTGTCATGTCACTTGGTTCCTCTCTGCCAGGTGGCAATCTAAGCACTACACGTTTTACTAAGCATCACGATAACCTTGAGGCACATGCTCTCATTATCCCCATTTTGCTGATGAAATACCGAGGCATAAAGAGATTAAGATGCTTGTCCAAGGCCTCGTAGGTAATAAATAGCAAAGTCAGAAGTGGCATCCTAGCAATTTCTGTAAAGCCCGTGGTTCCACCACTACCATATGTCCACCCTGCCTCTCAAGCCCCTGGAAAAACCACAGAACTCTGGGCTTCACTGTGTATCTGGGTGCCTCATGCAAAATGGCAGATTTTCCGAATTTAGGTACCAGATGGGGAAACATATTCCCATTTATAGCCTAATTTATAAAGGGCTCTAACTTAGCTCAAGTTCTGCAGGCGTGATTGTCTAACAGAGGTATCCTAACCCAATTACCAGAGTTGGAAAGGGAAGAATCATGGCTGGTAATTCACAGCCAGCCTGCCTTAATTTGTCAGCAAATGGGGGTGGGAGAAAGTTTGCCTCAATTCCTAAACTTCCTCATAATTAACAATATTGTGACTCAACATCACATCCACACACACCCACAAACGTTTGCATTTTGGCATGACAAGGGCAGAAGCTGCATCCACCATGCTTCTCTGTGAGTAACCAGGGAAATGGCCTTGTTGACCTATCCAAAGAGACATCAGGAAAGTGCCTCTGCCAGATATTTTAAAAATCAGTGTATTATTCTCCAAACCCTGTTTTCTTTGATTATCTTAATCCCCTGGGTGCCACGCTCCTTAAGCCCCCAGTCACTGTGCCGTATCGGTGATCACTCAGACTTCCCAGGTGCCGGCATCCAGCCATTGCTGCCTCATCAAGGTGACCCACTCCTACGGGCTATGTTTGTTCCTGAAGTGACAAATATTCTTTTGGTAACAAGCATCAAATCTCCTTTGTTTAAGTGGCTGGGATTGTTCTCTTTGCTTTCGGCAAACTCTTAAGAGAGTAAACTGACCCACGAGACTCCCCGGGAAGAACTAGGACAGTCACTGAGGGAAGGGCGTGGTGGAGATGTTTAGGGGACCCTGGAACAAAGTCAGCTGGGGATTCAGGTGAGTCGGGGACACATGATGTGGCTTGAGGTGGACTATTTATTTCTCTGAGGGCCTGAGGGGTCTCCTGGATGAGATTATGAGTGGCCACATCACGGCTAATGGATGTTCTTGATGTTTAAGTAGCTCAGCCCCTCCAAGTAGGATCTCTGTACCTCTGCTGCTGCCATGGACTTGAACCCTCCCTTCTGGCCCGTTAATGAGGGCAGTGCAGGAAGCTGGAGGTCCTACTCCTCGGATGTTCCGGGCCTCCCATCCCATCCACTGTCCGGCTTGAGCTGCAAGTCTGGGCACCCAAGGCTGGTCCTTCTCCCTCCATCTACCAAGCTGCTTGGAAGGGGAATGAGGCCGCCCCTGAGGACAGAAGCCCCACCTCTTCCCCCGACACTGGCTCCATGAGAACTGTTGGAGTGTTTCTGAGAGCACAAGCGAGGGTCAGGACTGAACGTTTGCAGCTGCTGAGGACACACCCCAGAACCTCATGGAAGAGGCACCCAGCACAGGCCTGGCATTAATAGGCTCAAAAGCTCTTGATGCCAAGGCCTGGCACACAGCGATGGTTCTGAAGCTTGTCTTCATGGTGACCCAGGTGGCTCTCCTGTTGCGATCTTTCAAAAAAAATTAATTAGGTAATACATTTCATTGCAGAGAAACTAGAACATCTAGGATAAAAGGGGAAAGTCCTATAATCTCACCACAGGAAGAGTATCACCTCCCCATCTTCACTTTTATATCTTTCCATCAGGACTTCTGTGTGTCCATCCACACATAAATATATTTTACACAGATGGCTTCATACTATGCACACTATTCTGTAACCTTCCTTTCCTGTTGACAATACATCATGTTCGGCTTTCAATGTCAGTGCACATGACTCTATATCATTCTTGATGACTACAATGCAATCCTTTGGGTCGATACAGTAAAATTCATTTAACCAACCCCCTACTGTTGGATATTTATGCTGCTTTCAAATTTTTTCCTATAATAAACAAAGCTGTCGTGAATATTTTTGTACATATATTCTGTGCCCTTGAGGAACTCACACTATAAGAATGTGGGAAGAAGGGATTCCATTGCTTTCGTTTGTGGCAGGGAAAATAATGGCTGTTGTTTCTTGTAACAATAGAAGCCACTTTATTAAGCATTTATTTCGCGCCGGGCACTGTGCTAAGGGCTTTGCACTCATATGTCATTGATCCTTACAACACCTCTGCGAGGCTGGTATTACTAATATCTTTAGTTTGCAGAAGTGGAAACGGAAGCTCAAAAGAAGGAAATGACTTGGCCAAGTTCGCGCAGCGAACACGTGGCAGAGACAGAACTCAAAGCTGGGAATTCTGTCTGAACACTCTGAAGCCGCAGCTATAGGCTGAATACGAAACTTTCTCTTGGCGGTTACTTGGAACTCCAATTCCTGGATTGTAGCCTCAAACCCAGTCCTTATCCAGTGCAGGTTTAAGTAATGAAACAGTACAACAGCCTACTTTAGATGGTCAAAAGGCCACATATCCTTTCTCTTCCTGTCTGCACACCTCTCTGCGACTTGAGTTCAAAATTCCTCTCTTGGAGAGTGAAGCCTGTTTTCCTAACACTGACATCAACACAGGCCTTGGTGACTTGCTTTAACCAAAAGAACGGGGCAGATGGGATGTTGTGCCGGTTCTGAATTTTGGCTTCTGGAAGTCTCTGGGCTTCTGCGCTCACCTTGGAACCCTGTGCTGCTGTGTGCACGAGCTCAGGCTAGCCCGTTGGAGGATGAGAGATGTCTGGCTCAGGGCCCTGTGCCCCAGCTGACGGGACCTAGCCGACTGACAGGTGACTAAAGATGCAGAAGGGAACCCAGTGGAGAGCAGCAGAACCCCCCCACCGAATTGCAAGCTCGTAAAGGCTTATCGTTTTACGTCTACAAGTTGTGAGGTGGTGGTTATGTAGCAAAAGTGGATGGGTACACAGCTACCAGGTTCCACTACATGTGGGTGATGCACATGGGGGGAAGGAGACTCCGGTAGGGATTGCAAACCACGTGGCTAGGAAGGCTTCACCAAAGAGGTGATAGCTCGTGCACTGTGGAGTGTGCAATAAATAGCAAAGCCTCCTGAAGCAGAACAAGGAGGTGGGCCTGCATGTACAATTAGATAAACCTCTCCGCTGGTGGTGCGGGTTGCCTGGACGTCTCTCCGGAACCTGAATTAAGCAGAAACCTCCCTCTGGTTGGAAAGGCAGCTAGATGTCATATACACACCAATGCAAAAAAAATAAAACACCTGGCAGGTTCCCTGGCAGCCTCCCACAGATCTACCCTGAGGGCTAGAGCACGGATAATTGGATGATGGTCTTCCTTTCAAGTGGAGAATTGGAATTCCAGTCTCCAGCCACAGGGAAATGTTGCTCCTTCTGTGGCTTCTCCTCCAGCTGACTGGGGCTCAGCCCCGAGGCATCCTGTGCCCTGGGAAGTCCTGAAGGAACAACACTTTCCTACATCCTCCGCCAGGCATACTGTGCAAAGTATGTTTCCCAGTAACGCTTACACTGGTGACTCGATGGGCTGCTCTTAGCAGTGTCCCAATGAAAGAACCGAGCCAAATAATCTACCAACAAGTCATTCCTTCATTCATTCATTTTGCAAACATTCCCAACCCTGTGCCGCATTAAGATGCCCTTGAGGAGCTCACAGCCTGGTGTGGAAGGAAGACACAAGTAGGAGCCCGGGATCCATAAAACCCACCTCTGCTAGTCACCTCTTTCTTCTTTGATTTCCCTGGTTGCTCAATAAGTTGTGTCTCTTGAAAATTCTTTGCCTTCTCTCAGCTAAACCCAGGGGAGACAGCAGGTGGTCCAGAAGAACCCTGTCTGTTCTGGGTTGATGAGGGAAGCAGTGAGAGGTCTACTCCAGCACGCGAAGGGGCCTGGGGAGCCGGGGGAGCGAGAGGAGAAAGAGGATGAGGTGACGTGGAAGGAGAGGGTGTCTGCATGCTGAAACCCGTGTGCACGTCTGGCTTTTAGTATCACCGAGGAGAAGAGGAGGGAAGAGGCAGAGGGGCTGAGGCTTTGTTCTTGTAGTAAGGTGAAAGGTTGGAGTCCAGAGCGCACTGTTGCCTGGTATTGTGCCATCAGACTAATAGGAATGATTTTTCACCCTAAAAGCACTATTTAGCAGTGCTTATTAATTCCCTATGGTACTGGCCCTAAGGAAGGTAGCAGGAGCTAAAAAGGTCCTGCCTCCAAGAACTTGCAGACTATTGGCACAGACAGGTCTGCAGACAGACTGTCGCATTCCAAGGTGATGGACCCTGGACTGGGAGTAAGCCCAGGACGTCCAGGGAGCCGAGGGGAAGGGCCTGGGTGGGGCAGGGAGGGCTTTGTGGTTGAGTTGGATGAGTAGCAGTTTTCAGGTGATGAAGAGAGATTTCAGGAGGAAAAAGGAATTAAATATACCAAAATGCAGCAGAATGAAAAATCACAGAACACTCCAGTGTTGCTGATTGTAAAACGAACAGAGTTCAGTGGGAAGCAGGGTAGAGAGAGGCAGGAAGGAGCCAGACCACACAAGGATTTACGGGCAAGTGGAGGAGTCTGGACTTCATGTTGAGGACAAATGGGGAACCGTTGAAAACTATAATAAGAGAGTGACTTGATCAGAGCCATCTTTTAGATTTAGAAAGAGTTCTCTGGTAGCTATGTGGGGGGTGGTTGATAGAGGGATAAAACTGGGGCCCTGATACCAGCCAGGAGGTACCATAGAATCTCAGCAAGAGATGATGGAGACAGGAACAGTGGCAGAGCATTAGTGTAGTGCTTATGTGCAAAAGCTGAAGTCAGCCTACACAGTTCAAAGCCTGCATGGATCCCTTACCAGCTGTGTGACCTTGGACAAGTTACTTAACCTCTCTGCACCTGACTTTCTTCATCTGTAGAGGGAGGATCACAAAATCAACTACGTCATCATAGCTGTTCTGTGAATGAAAGGACATGATCATGTAAAGTACTTAGAACTATCTTTGGTACATTGCATATGCTCTATAATCACTAATTATTCTTATTGAATCCAGTAGACTTAATGGTGATTGAATACGGATAGTGAGCTAGAGGTGAGTCTAGAGTTGCTTCTACAGGGCTGGTGCTGTGGTTTGTTTGGCTTCTCCAAATCTCATGGTGAAATTTGATCCCCAACGTGGGAGGTGTTTGGGTCCTGGGGGAAGATCCCTCTTGGATGACTTGGTGCCTTCCTCACTGCAATGAGTGAATTCTCACTCCGTTAATTTCCACAAGACCTAATTGTTAGAAAGAGCTTGGCACCTCCCTCCCCCCTCACCCCTCACCATGTGATGCCTACTCCTTTTCACCTTCCGGCATGATTGGAAGCTTGCTGAAGTCCTCACCAGAAGCAGATGCGGCACCATGCTTCTTATACAGCCTGCAGAACTGGGAGCCAAATAAACTTATTTTCTTTATAAATCATCCAGTCTCAGGTATTTCTTTATAACAACACAAACGGACTAAAAGAGATGGCTAGGATGATGCTATTCCCAGGAGCAAGAAATATGAGTATTGCAAAAAAGTTTACTCCCTTCAGGAGAGCGGAAGTGACGCCCAGTGCACAGAACAAAGCTTCTGCTCCTTGCTCCCTCCCCTCTGATGGCTCCTGCGAATGCTGTCTCAGTTTTGTGCAAGTAGACTGGATTCCTGCCCAAGACTAATAGCAATGAGAGACATCTGCATAGACTATGTCATACCTGCTTATTCTCGTTAAATGTCACAATAGGCGTGAAATACAAATTAGACAGGTGTAACTATTGTTGCTATTCTTACAGATTAAAAACCTGAGGCTCAGTGCCATTGCCAAGGAGAGATGGATCACAAGGGGAAGAGCCGGGAGTCTGATACTCAGGTTTTCTGACCCCCAATCCAGCACTCTTCCCATGACCATTCTTTTGTTTCTTCATGGAACCCCCAAAGCCTATGTGACAGTGGAGAGCCCCACAGAAGCTCTAAACTCTGATCTTCCTGTCTCCTAGGAGTGGAAGGGGGCTTTTGAATCCCACAAGAAGTGTGGAGCAGGTGGGTGCCCCCACTTTGCTTGAATTTCCATGGAAGGAATTCAACCCTTTGAAAACCTTTGCTACAAGTCCAGAGAGCGCTGAGAGCAGCGAGAGGAGGGAGGGACGGGTGTAACTCTTAGCCACCCTTTGGAGAGCGGCCCAGAGAAGAGCGCAGAGGAAAAGGAAGAACCGTTAGTCCTCTCCAAGCAGTGCTCCAGTGCCAGGCATTCGTCATTTCATCGACTGCTCACAGTCACCAGGAGGTAATCAATACCATTTTCATTTTTCATGCGAGGACACTGAGAGCCAGAGAAGTCAGGTACCCAAATTCTGAATCATTCTGCCGTGGCAATCCTGCCTTCAGGTGAAGAAACAGGGAGCTGGGACAGTGCGCTAGGACAGCCTCCTCTCACTCAAGGCGTGTGCTTCGTGACCCGAGAAGGTGTCAACCGAGAAGGTGTTCTACCTTTAATCATTGCTGTGTGAGGACAACCAGGTGAGTTAAATCTTATTAGAGGGCTCTGCGGTGTAGCAGGAGTGGGGAACACAGCTTGGTTTTTTCACCGGGCTCAGTGTGTATCTGTCTCTAGCCTATAGTAACAATGGTACCTAATTATTAACATAATAAGAAGGAGTATTTACATAGAGCATACTAACTACCAGGAAATGCGATCAGTACTTTATACACATTATTTCATTTATTATCCCAGACAACCCTATAAATTAGGCTGTATTATCATCACCCCATTTTCCATTCTTACTCCAAGGTCATCCAGCTACTAAATGGTAGAGCCCAGTCCATGTGCTCTTAACTTGAAGTGTATGTGGCCTTCTGCAGTTGAGGAAAACTGCCCTGCTACTTGCAGGACAGGGTGGACACAGACCACCATGGTGACCGGATCCACCTTGGAGGCCAGAGGGCAGCTCCTGAGACTAATTCTCCATATGAGCCTAGAGTACGAGCTCCCAACCTGGGTTCCATTCCTGAATGGGGTCCATGACCCAAGAACCTTGTATGGAACCCGTAGCCAGACTGCACGGCCCACTGCTTAGTAGGTGAACAGTGATAGCATAGGTTGTGCCATGTGAAAGACCTAAGATTCTAGTCCTAATACTTATGAGCTTTATGACCTTGGGGAGAGAATTTACTTTGAGTCTCAGATCCCTCATCTATAAAACAAGACCAATGACAATACCTGTTGTTCTGATAACTATTGCTTTGTAACAAATTATACCAAAACTTAGCAGTTTAAAACAACCACTCATGACTTTGTGGGTCAGGAATTTAAGAAAGGCTAGACTAGGTAGATCTGGTGTAGGGACTCTCGTATGATTGAATTCCAGTGTCGTCTGGGACTGTTGGGTCTGAAGTCTCAACTGAGTTGGACACCCAACGTGGCTCATCCACGTGACTGGACAAATAGGATGTCTCACTCATGTGGCTGGAAATCAAAGGTGGCTGCTATGGTTTGAATGTTTGTCCCCTCCAAAACTCACATTGAAACTTAATCCCAAATGTGGCAATACTGAGAGACGGGTCCTTTAAGAGTTGACTGGCCCATGAGGCTCAGCCCTCATGGATGGATTAATCTTTTCATGGATTCATGGATTAGTGGGTTGTCGTGAGAGGGGAACTAGTGGCTTTATAAGAAGAGGAAAAGAGACTTGAGCTAGCACGTTAGCAAGCTCAGCCCCTCACCGTGTGATAGCCTGTGCCACTACAGGACTCTGCAGAAAGTCCCCACCAGCAAGAAGAACCGCACCAGAGACAGCCCCTGGACGTTGGATTTCTCAGCCTCCATAACTACAAGAAATAAATTCCTTTTTTAAAACAAATTGCCCAATATCAGGTATTCTGTTATAAGCAACAGGAAATGGACTAGGACAACGGCTCACTCCCATGGCTGGATTTCCGGGACGGCTTTCTCACGTGGCTGGCAGTTAGGGACAGCTGTCGATGGAGAGAGAACACAGTGGGGCTGCACCGTGGAGTACTTACACATGGCCTGTCTTCCTATGTGGCAACTCAGACTGCAAAGAGTGTCCCTTCTAATAAGGAGAAGCTACATCACTTCTTATGACCAAGCCTCAGAAATCAGCCAGTCACTTCCACTGCACTCTGTCTATTATGAGTGAGTCATGGGGAAGCCAGGTTCAAGGGAAAATAATTGAATTATGTTTCCTAATGGGGTGTGGGGAGAGGTTCTAGAAGAGCGTGTGAAACAAGTTATATTGTTGTGGTCATCTTTGGAAAAGAATCTGCCACCTTGCATTGTGGCATTGTACATGGATTTAATCAGACATTGCATGGAAAGCACTTAAGATAATGCTTTGCATATGCAAAGCACTCGATAAAGCTTAGATATGCTTATTAGATACAACACGTTTGGGAGATGTCTTTCAACATACGAGTATCGTGGAAAGGATTGAGGAGAGAATAAACGGGGTTATTGGTGGGGAAATATTGGTAACATTGGCTCATATCAATGGCAAAGAAGATAAGGTTTCCCCAAAGGGCCCAGTCACTTGACCATTAAATGAGTAAATGGGCCCTAGCAGACAGAAAAGGGGCAGGACCCCTGGGAGAGTAAAGGAGTGGATTATCAGGTTTGTGCTGGCTGGAGGGCCTGGCGTCTTGGTTAAGGGAAGGTGCAGTCCAGGAGCCAGGAAGGAAGAGGTGAGAACAAGGGCAAGACTGACCGAGGCTGGGCAAGTGGTAGCAGCACACCCTGGGCTCCAATTGCATGGGAAAAAGAGAAGACAAGTCTTAGGAGGGAGAGAGAGCCCACTGGGCCTGGAAGGGGGACCAACAGACAGCTCAAGGTCAGACAGCTCAGGCCACAGAGGCTGAATAGCTTCATGCCTATGTCTGGGCTGGTCCCCAAGGACAAGGAAATTAGCTGGCAAACCTGTTCATTTCGGGGGGGTGGGGGATGAATCTGGGGGCGTTTCCCCTTCAGTTACCTGGAACATTTCTTAACCCAGGAATTCTCAACAAGGGCTGAAGGATATCTGAATTTCCTGAGAATGTCTGAGAAAACACTTCTCTGTTTTACTATTGCTCTTAAAATAAAATCCAAAGTCCATAACGTAGCCTACAAGATCATTTATAATTGGGTCTCCACTATGTCTACACTCTCATCTTGAACTCTCCCACTCACTAGACTTTAGTTCCATTGGGCTTCTTGCAGGTTCCAAAGTACTAAACATCTTCTTGCCTCAGGACCTTTGCACATGCTCTTTCCTCTAGTTGGAATGATCCCTCCTCCTTCCTTTGCATGACTGGCCCCTTTTCATCCTCCAGATCTCAGCTAGAACATCACCTGGTCAGTGAGGACTTTCCCAATTACCCAGTCTGAACTGGCTTCCCCTTTTTATTCTCTTAAAACACCTTGCCATTGCCTTCATAACATTTGTCACAGTTTTTATGTCTTTATGTATTAGACTATTTATTAGTTTATTGTCTTCTTTCCCCACCGGACTGTGAGCTGTATGAAATAGGGGCCACAGTGATTCTTGTCTCTCTGTATACTGAGCACCTAGCCATGTGCCTGGAACTCAGCAGCTATTTAGTAAATATTAGTTGTGAGAAAGTCTATAAGCTTAGTGTGGCTTAGCTAAGGAGTATGAACATTGTTCACTCTGAGGCCACAAAGCTAGGGTGGGTTAGAATGTTCTGGAAAGTTGGGAGTGGTGGTAGCTTTGACTCCTCAGGTAGGAGCCTATGGATTGGGAGCTGATGGGCTTTTGTTCCTTAGCATCGGGACCCCTAGAATATGGGAAGAGGGCTGTGTCTGAAGCTGATCTCCTTTCTCTAGAGCGCTCCTTTTGAGATGATTTTCCAGGAAATATTTTTCTTTGCAGATGAATTTGTGCATCTTCTGATATCAGAAAACAAAAACTCTATTACCCAATGTGCTGTTGCTACCAGGAAAGACAGTCTAATTTATAGTCGCTTGAGTGGGATCTGCTGGGGGACTGGCATCCCCCGCACTCTCAGGTCAGGCTGCTCTCCTTGGTCCTAAAATGTCGTTTTTACAATGTGTCCTTGCAGAAGCTTGCATCTCAAAACACTTAAGACAACACAGATTTCCATGTGCATGCACATACACATACACACACAAGCACGTATACACACACACGTTATTAACTCATTCACATGCACTCTCATGAATAGTGAGATGGCAAAACTCATTTGACACATATGCATTAAGCTCCTGCTATATTTGTGCCAAAAACTAAGATGGTTTAGGCCCTTTTTGAAAACAAGAGGGCATCCCATCACCTGAGGCAGGTTGTTTGCAAAAATATACACAATTATTTTCCTCCCTGTGCCATGATTCTTACAGTGGGACTGAGCACCTCCTCCCATGTAGAAGTGGAGTCTATTTCTTCACTCCTTAAATCTGGGCTGGCCTTGTGACTTGCTATGGTCACCAGAATGTGATGAGAGTGACAATGTGCTACTCCCAGGCCTGCCACTCAAGAAGCCTTGCACTTTCTCTTGGAAACTTGCCCGGTCGCCATGTGAACAAGCCCAGGCTATCCTACTGGAGGATGAAAGACCACAGAAGGCAGAGACAGACCATCCTAGCTGAGCCCCTTCTGGACAGGTCAATCCACATCAGATAGCAGACTCATCTAGGGAATACTTCTGGAAGCATCCTAGCCCCACTCAGGCCAGAATTGCCTGGCCAATCCATGGCTTTAAGAGTAACAATAAGTAGATGTGTTTAAAGTCAATAAGTTTGGGGTAGTCTGTTACCTTAAAAGAGCTAACAGATACATTTCCTTTCATGAAGGACTAAATCTGAACTTTTCCTGAAAGTATTATGTCCTTAAAAGTCAGATGTCCATGTAGGACTCTGAAGGAATTCTCCTGATGACTATGAAGCCCCTGAGGGATGTGGTCCAAGAGCCCTGCCTTGGAAGCAAAGAGAACTGGTTCTTTATTCTGACTTCACCACCAGCTGACTATGTGACCTTGGGCAGGTCACTTGACATCTCTGGACTTTGAATCCTTTATCTGTGTATTGAAAGAGTAAGTTTAGCTAATTTTAGGCCCTTCAGACTCTGCCGCACATTCTGTGGTTCTGCGATTCTCAGTCTCTGCTACTTCCCATTTACATAGTGAGAAAGAGCAATCCATGATTCTTTCTGTCTTGCAGGATCACCCAGAAGGATGAAGTGCTATTCCTCAGTGGCACCTTTGCTGCCTCAACACTTTCAAGCATATGAGTATCTATGCAGTAGGAACAGACACCCTGAGATGATGGATTTGGGATAACGGGGTTTATCAACATATGTGAATACACAGATTTCCAGCTAATATTAGAAGTTGGGATGGAATCGATTAATGTGACTCCCAGGCAGTCACCATCACATCTCCAAAAAGAAGTACAAGCATCCTATTTGAATGTACACCTTGATCCTGCTCTTCTTTTGGGTTCTCTCTTGAGGATTCTTGAGGATAATAAAACATGATGCATGAGGTAAAATTGAGTTTCTGAGGCCCAAAGAGGTCCAGGACAGGCACAAACACGTGCACACACCATGGTTAGAAGATAAGATTGCTTGGAGCTCTTTGCCTCATTCTGACCACACACAGATCAGGAGAGATGGTGAGTGGGGAAAATTCTTTCTGGGGACAGTTCTGAACGAGTTCTAACAGCTTGACTGAAATTTATTCCAGAGATGAAATTTTGGGAGTGACCAGTTAGAAACCAAAATCAGGGGTCTGGCTTAAGATGGTGTCAGTGACCCAGGAGACAGCGTTGCAGGTAGACTACGGGATTGCGGGATCAGGTTCAGGCATTTCCATGAGGAGAACCAAGCCCAGCCAAGAGCTATCAATCCAAAGTCCACAGGAGAATCGAGATCCAGGACCATACACCCCAGTCAGCACTAAGGCCAGCACACAGCAGAGGGCAAAGCAAGCAGGAAACCTTTGGCTGGAAGTGTTTAAGGACAAGAGGAATAATGTTTTGTTCATGATCATTTTGGCTGCAAAGCACAGAAAAATCTAACCCCAAATGACCTGATCAGAAAGGAAGGAATTTGGAAAATCATAAAATTGAAAATTTCAGGGGGTAGGATTATTTTCAGGCATGGCTTGGTGCAGGGGTAGGAACAATGTCACAAGACCCAGTTTTCTGTCTCTTGGTTCAGCTCTGCTCTCCCAGATGCGTTGGCTTTGCCAGTTTCCTCCTTCAGGCCACAGGAAGGCTACAGCTGCCCCAGATCTTTCATCCTTTACAATCTATACCCAGCAGAGAGAGTCTCCCTCTCTCATAACAGTTTACAAAAAGTTCAGGGTCTGACTCTTTTTGGACCAAAGAGGCCATATGGTCATACCTGATCCAAACCCAGTGCCTAAAGTTATGCCATACACTGATTAGCACAGTATAATTAGGGCCTACCCTGAGAGCTGGCAGGGGTCACACCACAGGAACTTAGTGTGGAGAAAGACTAGTTCCCAAAAGGAAACTCAAGATTCTTTCTTTAAACTAGAAGATGGATTGATGGGTGCTGGGAAAAAATAGCCCACAGGTGTTCACTGCAGACAGCTTGGATAGAAATATGGAATAAGAAGACTTCCAGCATGGAAGTCTAAGATTTTCTGAAAGCAAAGAGTAAAAGTTGTTGCGAGCTGGCAAAGGTCTGGATGATGAATGTTAGTAAAAGCAGCCAAATCATGTCTAGTTATGAAGAAAACAGGCTCTGGCAGAACTCCTTCACAGGAAGGTTCTGGGGTTATAGCAGTTCAGATAATCTAGACATGAGATCCAAAAGAAAGGTTTGCCAACCCAGACAAAATAGGAGAACTTTTTGGAGAATGCCTTGGAGAATGCGTCTGAAACCATGAAACCAATCGCATAGAACTGATATTCCCAGGGACTAGGACTCCGAGTAAAGATAAGCTGCCCTGAAAGGAAACACGTTGGATTTTTTAAAAAAAAATCTAGACGTTTTAAGGCATATTGAACAGAGCAATGATTCATTTGTATATTATATTCACCTCAAATGCAGCCTGCAGATGCAAAGGAGGTCGCATTTAATGCTCAAATTGCCATAGCTTTGGGCTCCCACCTGCTGGATTACAACATTTATAAAACAGGATCACAGTCTTCCCTACAACTCAGTCACACTCTGTTACCTAGGCCCAAAGCAATGCTGATTGTTCTGAGTCCGTGATATCTCTCAACAAAACGACTCAATCAGCTGCTGGCTTTAGCCCTCTCACTGGTGAGGCTTAAACCTGCTGTCTGGGATCAGAGAGAAACAGATATCCTGGCACCTCACCCCCCGCCAAGTCTCTTCCATCTGTCTTACACCTGAATTCCAATAAACTGCCATCCTCCTTTCATAGCTTCTCAACAGATACACATGAATATAAGTGGGGACAGTTCATTCATTCAACTATTTATGAGTACCTAATATACCAGATACTTGAGTTTACAGTTTGGTAGAGATGACAGAGACTAAAAAGAAGTAAACACAAATCGTGCATGTGTGTATATACACAATAGTGATAAATGCTATTAAAACTATCTGGATGAAAATCAATTAATGTAATCCATCATATCAGCAGACTAAAGAAGAAAAATCATATGATCATATCAATAGATGCAAAAAAAAAAAAAAGCATTTGGCAAAATCCAATACCCATTCATGATAAAAATTTCTGGCAAACCATGAATAGAAAGGAACTTCCTCAAATTGATATGGGAAATCTACAAAAACCCTACAGTTAACGTCCCACTTAATGGTGAGAAACGATATACTTTCCTGCTAAAATCAGGAACAAGGCAAGAATGTACCCTCTCCCCACTCCTATTTGACATAGTACTGGAAGTGCTATCTGATACAATAAGACAAGTGTCTTAGTCTTTTTGTGCCGCTGTAACAAAATATCTGAGGCTGGGTAATTTATAATGAACACAAATTTATTTCTCATAGTTCTCAAATCTAGGAGTGCCTGAGATCAAGGTACCAGCAGGTTCAATGTCTGAAGAGAGTCTCATCTCCACTTCTAAGATGAAGCCTTGCTGCTGCATTGTCCAGAGCGGGGGACTTTGTGTCCTCACATGACAGAAGGGAAGAAAAGGGTGGGAGAAAAATTTCTCTAAAGCCTCTTTTATAAGAGCATTAATCCATTCATGAAGGCTGACAAGGACAGTACAAATAAACAACAGATTAATATCTCTCATGAATTAAGACAAAAAAACTTCAAAAGATATTAGTAAACTGAATCTCACACTGTATAAAAGTAATTATACGCAAATTATTTTACTGATCTGACCAAATGAAATTTATTTCAGGTATGCCAGGCTGGTTCAATATTCAAAACTCCATCAATGTGGCCAGGCACGGTGGCTCATGCTTGTAATCCTAGCACTCTGGGAGGCCAAGGCGGGTGGATCGTTTGAGCTCAGGAGTTTGAGACAAGCCTGAGCAAGAGACCCCATCTCTACCAAAAATAGAAAGAAATTAATTGGACAGCTAAAAATATATAGAAAAAATTAGCCTGGCATGGTGGTGCATGCCTGTAGTCCCAGCTACTCAGGAGGCTGAGGCAGTAGGATCGCTTGAGCCCAGGAGTTTGAGGTTGCTGTGAGCTAGGCTGATGCCACGGCACTCTAGCCCAGGCAGCAGAGTGAAACTCTGTCTCAAAAAAAAAAAAAAAAAAAAAAAAACTTGATCAATGTAATCCATCACATAAACTTTTAAAAATCATGTGATCATAGGAATTTATGCAGACAAAACCTTTGACAAAATTCAACCCTTCATGACAAAAACTTTCAGAAAAATAGGAATGGAGAAAAATTACTTCAACTTGATAAACAAGATCTTCAAAAAACCTATAGTTAACATCACATTTAGTGGTGAAAGAATAAGATCATGAAAAACACATAGATGTTCAGCCTCACTACTCTTATTGAACAAAACTGGAATTCCTACCTACTGCAATAAGGCAAGAAAAAGGAAATAATAGAAATGCAAATTGGAAAGACAACTAAAACAAATCTATTTACAAATGACATAAATGAATATGTAGAAAATCCAAAAATATCTACAGAAGAAAACCCCTCCTAGAATTAATAAGTGAGTTTAACAAGGTTGCAGGATACAAGATCAATATACAAAAATCAATCATATTTCTATATACTAACATATACATCTATGAACATGCAGAAACCAAAATTAAAAACATAATACTTTTTATAATAACTACAAATAAAATACAGGTAAGTAATTTAAAAAAGACATACAGAATCTCTATGTTGAAAATTATAAAATGTTGATGAAAGAAATAGAAACCCTACATAAATGGAGAGACATACCATATTCATGGATTAGAAGACTTAACATAATAATTGTCCCCAAATTAATCTATAGGCTTAATGTAATTCCTATTAAAAAATCCCTGCAAAGTTTTTTGAAAACAAAAACAGGAATATTCTCTGGGCAAAACTATGAATAAATCATAATGAAATATCTACAAAAGCCATAAATATTTCTAAATTAAACCATACATCTCAAAATTATCCATGTGTCCAAGACGAAATCACAAGGGAAATTAGAAACTAGTTTACCATGAATGGTAATTAAAATGCAACAATCAAAATTTGTGTTACTTGATTTTCAACAACAGTGCCAAAGCAATCAAAGGGGGGAAAGAAAGTTTTTTCAAAGAGGTGATATAAGAAAAATGGCAGAATAGGCTTCTCTGAGCTCTCATTCCCCCTCGACAAAACATTGAAAAGCTGAGAATTTCAGAACCAACTTTGTCAGTATTCTGTAAAACTGAAATGCAAAGTTCACTAGAGGGGTCCAACAGCAGATCTGAGCAGGCAGGAGAAAGAATTGGTGAAATTCAAGGTAATATACTTGAAATTATAGAATCTGGGTAGCAGAAAGGAAAAAGGATGAGGAAAAGTGAATGAAGCCTGAGGGACCTGTGGGACACCATCAAGCAAATCAACATATGCATCATGACAGTTCCAGAAGGAGAAGACAGAGAAAGGGAGAAAGAACATTTGAAGAGATAATACCTAAACACTTCCCAAATTTGATGAAATTTGAAGGAAGACATTATATAAAATTTAAGAATCTGCAAATCTAAGGAGTCAACATACTTGAAGAAGCATAAAAGCAGAAAGACCCACACTGAGACACATTATAATCAGTTTGTCAAAGCCGACACCAAAGAGAGAATCTTAACGGCAAGAGAGAGGCTACTCACCAAGGGATCCTCTGTATAATTAGCAGCCAATTTCTTATCTGAAACTATGAAGGCTAGAAGGCAATGGGATGGGATTTTTAAGATACCGAAATTTTAAAAATGTCATCAAGAATTCTTATATCTGGCAAAACTATCCTTTAAAAATAAGAGAGAAATTAATGTATTTCTAGACAAATAAAATCTGGGAGAGTCTGTTACCACTCCGTCTGCCCTACAGGAAATGCTAAAGTGAGTCCTTCAGGTTAAAATGAAAGGACACTAGACAGTAACTCAAAGCTGTGTGAAGAAATAAAGACCTTTGGTAAAGGTAAATACCTGGCAAATATGGGGAAAGCCAGTATAATTGTATTTTAAATGTATAGCTCCTCTTTTTTCTACATGATTTAAAAAACAAATGGATAACAAATAATGATGTATCAGCTGGGTGTGGTGGCTCACACTTGTAATCCTAGTGCTCTGGGAGGCTAAGGCAGGAGGATCACTTGAGCTCAGGAGTTAGAGACCAGCTTGAGCAAGAGTGAGACCCTGTCTCTCCTAAGAATAGAATAATTAGCCAGGTGTTGTGGCACACACCTGTAGTCCCAGCTACTAGGGTGACTGAGGCAGGAGGATGGCTTGAGCACAGGCGTTTGAGGTTGCAGTGAGCTACAATAATGCCACTGTGCTCCACCCAGGGTAACAGAGCAAGACTCTGTCTCAAAAAATAATAATGATGATAAATCTATTTTATTGGACATAAATGTATAAAATGTAATTTGTGACAATAATAACATAAACGGGGACTGTACCTGTATAGGAGCATAGTTTTTATGCAATTGAAGTTATATTTATATAAATTCAAATTGTTGTTATAAATTTAGGATGTTAAGTATAATACCCATGGTAGCCATATAAAAAATATCTAAAGAACGTACACGAAAAGAAATGAGAAAGGCATCAAACAGTTCACTACAAAAAAAAAATCAACTGAACACAAAAGAAGGCAGGAATGAAAGAAATGAGAGACAAAAAAATCTATAAGACATACAGAAAATAAATAGCAAAATGGCAGAAATATATCCTTCACTGTCAGTAATTATGTTAAATATAAATGGACTGAACCTTCTAATCAAAAGACAGAGATTGTGAGAATGGATTTTTAAAAGTATGATCCAACCATCAACTGCCTATATAAGACTCACTTTAGATCTAAAGACACAAATAAATTGAAAGTGAAAGAATAGAAAAATAAATGACAAGCAAATAGTAATCAAAAGAGCTAAAGCGGCTATATTAATATCAGACAAAAATAGAGGTTAAGTCAAAAACTGTTACAAGACAAAAAGAAAAACAATATATTGATAAATGGGTCAATTCATCAAGAAGACACAACACTTCTAAACATATATGCGCCAAAATACGTGAAACTTCAAGCTACATGAAATAGAACCCCAAAATATATGGAACAAATATTGGCAAAATTAAGACAGAAATAGATAGTTCTACATTAATAGTTGCAGACTTTTATATCCCACTTTTCAGTGGTAAATGGAATAACTATACAGAAGATAAATAAGAAAATAGAGGACTTGAATAACACCACAAAACCTCTAGACCTAGCAGACATATATAGAACACTCCATTTAACAACAGCAGAATATAGTCTTCTCAAGTGCATGTGGAATATTCTCTAGGATAGATCATAAGTTAGGTCACAAAACAAGTCTTGATAAACTTAAAAATATTAAAATCATGCAAAGTATATTCTCTGTCCATAGTGGAATAAGGCTTCAACCAATAACAGAAAGAAAACTGGAAAATTCACAGATATGTGGAAATAAGACAGCACACTCTTAAGCAATTGGTCAAAAAGGAAATTACAAGAGAAATAAGAAAATACTTAGAGATGAATGTGAATGAAAACACAACACGCTAAAACTTACAGAATGCAGCAAAGACAGCACTCGAAGAGAAAGGTATAGCTGTAAATGCCTATGTTAAAATGGAAGATCTCAAACCAATAACCTAACTTTACACCTGAAAAACTAGAAAAAGAAAATCAAATTACAACCAAAACTAGCAGAAGAAAGAAAATAATAATGATTAGAGAAGAGATAAATAAAATGGAGAACAGAAAAGCAGTAGAAAGAATCACTGAAACCATAGCTGGCTTTTGGAAAAGATCAATAAAATGGACAAAACTTTAGCTAGACTGACAAAGAAAAAAGAGAAAAGATATAAATAACTAAAATCAGAAATGAAAGTGGGGATATTACTATCAACCTTACAGGGATTGTAAGAGAATAGAGGCTGGGCATGGTAGCTCACGCCTGTAATCCTAGCACTCTGGGAGGCCAAGGCGGGAGGATTGCATGAGCTCAGGAGTTGGAGACCAGCCTGAGCAAGAGAGAGACCCTGTCTCTATAAAAAATAGAAAAAAAATGTAGCTGGGTGTGGTGGTGCATGCCTGTATTCCCAAGCTACTGAGGAGGCTGAGGCAGGAAGATCACTTGAGCCCAGAAGTTTGAGGTTGAAGTGAGCTGCCATGATGCCACTGCACTCTAGCCAGGGTAACAGAGTGAAATTCTGTCTCCAAAAAATAAATAAATAAATAAAATAGAGATACTTGTATGTCAATGTTCATCGCAGAATTATTCACAGTAGCCTAAAGCTGGAAGCAACCAAATGTCTATCAACAAACAAAAAGATAAAAAAAAAATGTGGAATATATATACAATGGAATATTATTTAGCCATAGAAAGGAATGGAGTTCTGATACAAGCTGCAACATAGATGAACCTTAAAAATTTATACTAAATGAAATAAGCTATACACAGGAGATAAATACCGTATGATTACACTTAATAGAAATATCTATAATAAGTAAATTCATAGAAACATAAAATAGATTAAAAGTTACCAAGGCCTGAGTGGAGAGGCAGCAATAATGAGAAATTATTGCTTAATGGTTACAGAGTTTCTGTTTGGGGTGATCAAAAAGTTCTGGAAATAATAGTGACGATTGCACAACACACACAGTAAATGTAATTAATGCCACTGAATTATATGCTTGAAAATGCCCAAAACAGCAAATTCATTCTACCAAAATCAAAAAAGAAAACCTTTCAACAATTTATTCTGAAACAACTGAATGACCACATGAAAAAAATAAACCTCAAAGCCTGTCTCACATTGTACACAAAAATCAATTCAAGATGTATAGACAGACCTAAATGTAAAACCTGAAACGATAAACCTTCTAGAAAAAAAACATAAAATGCTATTGTGACCTTGGAGTCATCAAAGATCTGTTAGGCACGGCAGAGAGAGCAATGACCATAAAATAAGAAATTGATAAATTAGACTTCACAAAAATGTATATGTTCTGCTCGTGAAAAGACATCATTAAGAAAATGAATGAGCAATCCACAGCCCAGGAGAAAACATTCATGAAACATCTATCTTACAAAGGACTTGTATCCAGAATATATAAAGAACTGCAGCTCCAAAATAAAAAGGACAAATAACCCAATAAATATGTAGTTAAAAGAGTGGAAGAGAGTCTCAAAGAGCCTTAAGTGCCTCAAGGAGAGACAAAGAAAATATATGAATGGTCAGAAACAAATGAAAAAGTTTTCAACATCATTAGTTGTTAGGAAAACGCAAATTGAAACCACGATGAGTTGTACTCTGTATCCATTAGAATAGCAAAAATTCAAAAGATTGGAATCAAAATATTACTGAGGATGTGAAACAACCAGAACCCTCATATATTGCTAGTAGGGATATGAAATGATACATCTGCTTTGGAGTTGGCAGTTTCTTATAAAGTTAAGCCTAGAATTACCCTGTGATCCCAGAATTCTGCTCCGGGTATTTACGAAAGAGAAATAAAAGCAAATATCCATTCAAAAAGTTGTTCATGGAAAATGTATTACCAGTAACCAAAGACCAAAAACAGCCCAAATGTGCATCCATCCATATGAAAACGGGTTTAAAAATTGTAATATGTTCATAAAATGGAATACTAATCAAGAATCAAAAGTATGCTACTTATACATGCAACAACACGGGTAAATATTGCACTGAGCAAAAGAAACCAGACACAAAAGTTTTCGTACTGTATTAACCCATGTATGCAAAGTTCTGAAACAGAAAAAGCCAATGATAAAAGCATCAAAACAGGGGCTTGCCTCTGAGATGGGGTTAGGAATTGGCCAGAAGAAGACATGAGAGAACTTTTCTGATGGGGTGTGGGCGACACAGATGTACCTGTCTGTCAAAACTGCACAGCTTAGATTTGTGCATTTCAATAAATTTTATTTTTAAAAATATAAATGAGACATAAGAAGAGGCTAGCCATGCACAGTGAGGGGAGAGGGTCAAAGGCGATAGAACTAGGTGTGTAAAGCACCTAGGTTTGTTCTGGTTAAGAAGGTAAAAGCTCAGCGGGCTGAAATAGAGTTGTTGAGAAAGAGGTGGAAATGAGAAAACCACTGAGTTAGGGTCCAGACCACACACGCCCAGTTAAACCAGGAAAAGGAATGTGCATTTTTTTTTAAGTGTAATGGCAGGCTTTTGGAGGGTTTTAAGCAGGGAAACGCCATGGTTCAATTTGCGTTTTTTAAGGGATTACTCTAGCAGCTGTGTGGGGAATGCGCTGGAGAAGCCAAGCACTGACCCAGGGAAATTAGAAAAGAGGCCAGTGCAGTTGTCTTGGTGAGAAATGAGAGTTATCGGGACTGGTGGGCAGCAGCAGGGAGAAGGAAGGTGATCATTTCAGACACATTTAGGAGATGGAAAGAATTGAACTCGGTACTAGATGGATGTGGGGGAAGGGGCCGGAAGAGAGAGAAACGAGGACAGCAGTCAGCTCTCCGACTTGAGAAACTGAGCAGAGGGTGGAACTGTTTGCACAAGTGGGGAAGAAGCTCAGGTGCGGGAAGAGAGGGGAGCCCGGGGACATTTGGACGCAGTACGTCTGAGAATCAAGCGCAGAGGTCAGGGAGGTGGCAGGACACACAGGTGTGGAAGTCAGAGGACAGCTTGCTCTGGTTCTACGAAGCAGGGAGTCGTCAGCCTCCCACGGTGTTCGAAGCTCTGGAAACGGATGAGAGTGAGAGGGCAGTTCGGAGAGAGCCAAGTCCCAAGGCGAGTCTGGGGACACGCACAGAAGACCATGCCGACGTTGGCTAGAGAAGGGAAACCGGGAAGAGGACTGAGAAGTGGCCAGAGGACAGGGGAAAAACAGAAGAGGGTGATGTCGCCGAGCCCGTTTTGAGAAGAAGGGGGAATCGGCCGTGTTAAGTGGAGCTGTGA
>RJWJ010021605.1:0-27698 GCA_004363605.1 Indri indri | reverse complement strand
GAGGATGGTTTTATGTCTGGGTTCTCAGTTCTGTTCCACTGGTCAATGGCTCTGTTTTTGTGCCAGTACCATGCTGATTTTAATATTACAGCTTTGTAATAGAGTTTGAAGTCTGGTAGATTGATGCCTCCCATTTTGTTTTTGTTGCCCAGAATTGTTTTTGCTATGCGGGGTCTTCTCTGGTTCCATACGAAGCGTATTCATTTTAAGTATAATTTAGAAAGTTCATTTGTGAGACGCCAACATTATCTCCCATGTCACTTTCTGTTCCTATTATACTTTCAGTTGTACCAGATATTGATGGACATATTGGATCAGACAGAAGAAATGGCTCCCTAAACCGCTAAAGGAGGTTTATATATGTAATATATGAGTGGGATGAGGCACCTAAGGCAAGAAAAAATGGGTTTCTAAGGGAACAAAAGTGTGTGATAATGTTTCTTTATATAGGTGGGAATGGTCTTCTCCAGTTTTTCTTCATTCCCGTAACTTTCCCTGGGAGAGGGGATTCATGGTAGCTTCATTCCCAGAAGTGTTTGCTTTTCATGAGATAAAAGAAGTTCAGATAAAGCTTCTTTCTGTCTGTTGAATCTCAAATGTGTTTAGTTTAAAATAATCTTAATATTATCTCTGGGGATGTGAATATGTCCCCACACTTTGAAATTTAAACATCACTATCGCTTTTTTGGGGGGAGGGGGCATAATATGATCACACTCTATCTTATAATGGATCAAAAAAAATCACAGAATACTGGAAACACACAGTTATTTGGAAAATTCCACCCATAGAGATTTCTGCTAAGACTTTACCTACATGCATTTCTTTACAATCTCACTTCATCAACCAGATGGGAAAAAGCATAACTAGAATCCATTATTACCCAAAGTTTAAGAAAGTGGGAGTTTTAAAAAATTGGCAGGCAAATATTAATGTCTGGTAACTGTCACACAGAAATACATTTTATGAGCAAAATGAAATAAAATGCCAGTCTTTTAGTATAATTTCTTTGAAAAATTAATTGAGGTAAATTAATATAACATAAAATTAACCATTTTAAAGTAAATAATTCAGTGGCATTTGGTACATTCACAATGTTGTGCAGCACCACCTCTATCTAGTTCCCAACCATCTTCATCACTTCTGAAAGAGCTGGCATCCTTTAAGCAGTTGCTTCCCATTTCCCCTCCCCTAGCTCCTTGTAGCTATTGATTTGTGTACTATTTTATGGATTTACCTCTTCTAAATATTTCATATAAATGGAATCATACCACATGTGACTTTCTGTTTTGTCTGGTTTATTTTTTAAACAAGTTTTGGAGGCTCATCAATGTTGTAGTATATATCAGTATTCATTCCTTTTTATGCCTGAATAATATGCCATTGTTTATACATACCATAATCTGTTTATCCATTCACTCATTGATGGATATGTGGGCTTTTGCCACCTTTGGACAAAAGCCAATTGTGAATAGTCCTTTGCTGAACATGCGTCCAGTTATAATTACTCTCTTAAGTTGAAAAAGAAATTTAAAGAGACAGAAAAACATAATAATTCTTCAAGACAATAAGTAAATACTGTGAGAGTAAAAACGTTTCCATATTCCACCACAGTGAATGATGAATTAACATCATCACCCTCAACAGCGGATGTTCTGGATGGAAATGCCTTGGGCCTAATGTTTCTTTTTGTGTCCTCATGCCAAATATTTTTTAGACAAATATAAACAATGTAAATTTTTAATGAAACTACCACCCATTACTTAAGTGTGGGCTGGCCATAGTGATTTCCTTCAAAAAAAAAAATGGAAACGGGAAAAAGAAAGAGTAACTTTACAATGAAGAAATCAAACACAACCTGAGCCAGGTGATCAAGGCTAACATCAGTGATATGTCATGTTAACAAAATATATTCTTGCTATAATGTGATGAAAATAGCACTTTTCCTCTGTGGTTTTCCTCCCTAAATCATATAACCTAAGTCTAATCTTGAGAAAAACACCAGACAAACACTTATTGAGGAACACTCTGCAAAATACATACTAGTCAAAATTTTCCAGGTCATCAAAAACAAAGGAAGTCTGAGAAATTGTCACAGCCAAAAGGAACCTGAGGAGATATTGTGGCTAAATATAAAGTCGGATCCTGTTTGGGATCCTGGAAAACAGACATTAAGTAAAAACTAGGGAAATCTGAATAAATTACGGATTTTAGTTAATAACAATATATTGTCGTAGCAGAATTGCACTAGACATAGTTAAACAGGCCAGAAAAACTTTATTCAAGGTCATTGCAATAAGGAATAGGGACCAGAATGCAGTCTGAACTCAACTCTGCTGACAAGAAAGACTGAGAAGTTGTTAAGAGCTGGGGTAGGTGTGAGTGCAGGGGGATCAAAGGCCATTTGTGTTTATTAATTGTCCTTTCCAAAGGAAAGTAAACTTTCTCGAATCTTCATTACAGGAGGTAGTTTTAGAACTTGTACTAAGCCTCCCAAGGTAAAGTTAGGCTCCTCCCCTTCCACAGAAACTGGGAGATAGAAGCTCTATCTCCCTTGACCATTACATTTCAAAGAAATGGCTCCCAGGTCATTGGAAAAGGTGGGCGTAATTCAGTGTTGCAAGGATGTGGAAACAACCCAAGTGCCCGTCAATTCATGAGTGGATTAATATAATTTGGTGTATGTACACGATGGAATATTACTCAATTATAAAAAACGACAGCGATCTAGCACCTCTTATATTTTCCTGGATAGAGCTTGAGCCCATCCTCCGAAGTGAGGTATCACAAGAACGGAAGAATAGGCTCCATATATACTTGCCATCAAATTGGCACTGACTGATCAACGCTATGGTGCTCACATGGTAGTAATATTCTTCAGGGATTGGGGGGTTGGGGGTGGGTAAATTCACAACCAACGGACGGGGCGAGCGTTGTAGGGCGGAAAAGGCATGCCTCAAATCATGGTTTGGGTATGGTGAAGTCATAACACGTAACCAAAATGTTTGTACCCCCATAATATCCTGAAATAAATAAATAAATAAGAAAAGAAAAAGGCAGGCCTAGGTTGTAAAACTGACAAGAGGATTTTTAAAAGATTTACATCTCAGAGGAGAAGAGAAAGAATTTACAATGACAAGGCTCCTAAAGTAAATGCTCTCAGAAGAGGGAGGGGAGGGACCTTTATGGTTAAGTCTTCTGGATTCTGTAAAGGCCAAGTGAGAAGGAGATCAGGGGCCCAAAAGCAGGAAGAAGACATTATGAAGTTTAGCATAGCTGAGGGGAACACTAAGATTAGCTTGGTCATATGGATATGGGTTCATTAATTGTAACACATGCGCCATATTAATGTAAGATGTGAAGAACAGGGAAAAGTAGGCTTAGGTTATATGGGAACTCTCTGTACTATTTCCCAATTTTTCTGTAAATCTAAAACTGTTTAAAAATACAAAATGTGTTTTTAAAAATTACCATAATTTATAGCTACCAGTCCTAATAGTTATGTACTTTCTTCCTGCTTCTTACTCAACTTTGGTGACATAAAGATTCTATTTATTCCCAGAGCAGCTTTCCCAATGAATTATTCAAGTCAGAATTATTTTTTTTTCTTATCATAATCAGTCTCAAAAGAGACTCAGTGAAGAAAATTCCAAAGGATATGGTAAACCCATAACAAAATCATGTTATTGCCATTTTAAGAATGTGAAATGTTAGGTAAAGGCCTGTAGTAGCTAAAAGCTTAGCTACTATAACATACTTTCATAAAAGTGGGCCTGAAGAAAAGTGGATTTCAGTTTACATCCCAGCTTCACCACTTTAAACTATTGGTTTAAGCAAGTTGCTTATTAATTATTTTTTAAAAAAGGAAAAAAAATGTCTACATTGTGCCTAATTTCTATAAACCACTTGTTTGTTTTTCTGTCTCATAGGACCGTGCACAAAACCTGAACGAAAGGCGAACCACTACCACGACCCTCACAGTGGATATTCTGGATGGAGATGACTTGGGTCCAATGTTTCTTCCTTGCGTCCTTGTGCCAAACACTCGTGACTGTCGTCCACTCACTTACCAAGCTGCCATACCTGAGTTGAGAACTCCGGTAAATATACTCTCATCTTTTCCCCTTCATTTACAACTTTCTAAACCCAATGGGATCATGTTCTAGTATTTTGCAGACATATTGATTGATAATAGCAAAATTCACAATGTTGAAAAATATTTATATTCAAAACTATTCAGAGAGTTATTAGTAAATTTTGGGTCAAAATGAATAATTATATCATTATCAAAGTAGTGAATATGTCAGTCCTTCTGACACTGGTTATTTTATTTTATTTTTCCCACTAATAAATCACAGCAGAGATCAATTGCCACTATATTCTGGAAAACTCCAACAACTCTCCCATTTCCTCAAATTCACATTTAAACACACATCCCAAATCAGAGGACACAAAAGTCAATGGAATAGTCTTTTAGCCCCTAGAGTCTGAAATGTTACTGGGGATTATACTTGGCTGTTTGGAGGTAGGAGCTAACATTAATCCTGAATACAAATACCCATCCCTTAAAGATATATTTAAAAGAAGTGGGGAGGTGAAGCATGAATACATACTTTCTACACTCGGTCCTGCATTTTTGAAAAATGCTAATAGAGCTATAAATTTCTGCCAGTTTTGAATTCATGCCTTGGACCTCCCTAGATGATAGATGTACATACCTAACAATAAAAATTGTAAGGCAAACAAATATCCTGCTGAAGCTAAAATATCAATTTCTCCCCTAAAAGTAAAATATATACATATATATTGTGTTTTAGAAAAGTCAATTGCCTAGAAGTCAAATATTTGATTAATGTTTTTGCTGTTTCTCTGAGAAGCATTCAGCTCTCTGGATTCCCAGCATGACTCACAATGTCAGAATTTGTTGGAAGATATTTGAATTTTTTCTCAAAATACATGAGAACTTTACTTTTGTGGGTCCTCACTGTATTAGAGATTTTGAAGAATAAAACAGGAAAGACTTCCTAATATAAAATAAATTACATTTCATTTTAGTCACTTCAAAAAGGCTTATCCAATATTGTAATATGTCTGGGGGCTTTACTCACAGTAGATCTTAAATGGTTGAGAATTACCTTTGTGTATACTAGCATAAATGATCACTGGTCCGGTAGATTTGCATTAACAAAAAAAGCCAGAGGGAAAAGAATAAATGTTATCATGTGCATTGAATGAAAAAATTGTATAAATTTTCAGCTAAATGAAGTAATTTTGCAGACAATAAGGCTGATCAGAACTTGTCTGGACAAATAGATGTATTAATAAACTACCTAAAGTTATATGCCATGATATTATTTTGTTGAATACCAGTACAAAAACTATTAAAGATGGTGGCCATTAAACTTTCCTTTCAAAGGTTTAGTGGATGTAATGATGAGAAAGGTAATTTTTAATATTAATTTATGTTTCTGAGTTAATTGATATAGCTAGTGTATCACTGAGATCCTATGAAGGGATGTACTGAGATTACAATAATTAAATCCAGTGAATCAGTCTGATGACTGTTTAACAGTTCTCAGTGAGTTGAGGAAAGTTAAAGCAAGACGAAGGATCTTGCCTAAGAAGCACAATATGTTGACTTAATTTTATAAAGGATCATTGAGTCTCCTTTCCTCTCTATCCTAGGCTACAGATTAACCCTCTCTCTCTCATTCCTATGCAGTATAGTGCTACAGACCAGGCCATGCTCCATATTTGGGGTAATGATATAAATGATAATGATGGCTAAAGATTTTATAGTGTTGAGTTTATAATGAACTGTGCTAAGCTCTGCACAAATATTAACTGGTTGAACATACACAAGAACTCTTTTGAATAAATACTCCCATTAAGCTCATTTTACAAATGAATTCTTGGGGGTAAAAATGTTTAAGTAACTTTCTATGGTCATGCAAATAATAAGTAATACATATATATACGTGTAAATAATGTATATACACAGACATATATACACACACATATACATACACATATATATATATATGAATCTTAAAGACTAAAATTTATTTCATGTTTGAGAAGAGTAAATAAAAATTGAGATACATTTGAAGCCTGGCTCTACATGCAAAAATGGGTAACAGGCTCGTTCTGGCTCTTGTAACCTTGGTTAAGTTGGAGATTCATTATGTTACAGTGTTTAAACTAGGAGTACAAGGGATCCTGGGCATAGTGGATTCTTGCTGGTAGAAAGGGAGGTTTTCAAGTAAAGATCAATAATTTGTTTCATGAAAAAATATCCGTGTGTTTTCTTTTAAAACCATGTTTCTTGAATTAAATGTTATATGCAAAAAATTCCAGAATGATCATTTTTATACTTTATTATCATTTTAACAGATTGAGCCATTCCTTAATGTATTGTGAAACAAAGAGAATTTTAGTTTTACATATTCAAATAATTATGAAAAATATTTATTTATTAAGGGGTATATTTTATTGCCGTGTAGAAAAAAAATAAGTGTTTACTTGTAAACCTAGGCACTTGTTCTGATTATCAGTTGCTGCATAAGAAACCACCAAAACTTAGTAGCTTCAAACTACAATCATTTAATTTGCCCATAAAGCTGCAACTTTGGCAAGTCTTCAAGGAACATGTTGTCTTTGCTCCATGAAGGATTACCTGGGGCACCTTAACTGAGGGTGGGGTACCACTTTTAGGATGGTTAATTTCGATGGCTAGCAAGTTGATTTTGGCTGTTGGCTGGAGCTCAGCCAGGACTGTGGGTGAAAGCTTCATTTTCACTCCTCTTATAGACTGTTTGGGCTTCCTCACAGCAAGACAGTGGGTTCTAAGAACAAGTTTCCTGAGAGAATTAGGCAGAACTTTTTATGGATGAGCCTTGTAATTTGCAATGTTACTTCTGCTGTAGTCAAATCTCTGCCAGATCAAGGGGTAGAAACATATTCCATCTCTCTATGGGAGGAGTGTCCAAGTCACATTATAAGAAGAATATATGGGAAAGGAAATTTTATTGTGGCAATCTGTGAAAATTAAAATCAGCCATAGTACTGGCATCAGGTTTTCATGTATTCTTGTACATTGTTATTTTGAGTCCATTCTGGAACACTAGGTGTAAAAACTGGAGTAGTTTTTGAGATTCACATTCAGATTGTTATGTTTATGTCTGCCCTTTCATTCTTTTTTATTTTCGCCTTCCTATTTTTCTCTATACATTCTGCTAAAATTTCATGAAATTTCAGTAAGATCTTGCTATTCAGAGTGATAGAACTAACCATTTATGTCAGATAAACAGGGTGCGACTCTAATTATACACTTACAGATCCTTTCTCAAACTAATTCTTCAAATTTTGAAAGCTTTGACATTTGCTCACCTTCTGTGTTGATGTGAAATTTTCTACCAATTACCTTAGTGGTAGTCTTGACTTTAGAAACCGTTCTTAACCCCATTATAGTACATACAGAATTTGTCAGCTCAGAAAAACTTTGAAAAATGTAGTCTAATATAGTGTTTAACTCATGAGCTAGGCTATAATAAAAATCTACTTTATATCGAAATTTAAATAATCATTTCTTTAGAAATACACTTATTTTATAAATGTAGATTATATGTTTTTCTACTACAAAAAGTTGTTTTCAGCAAAAATTAATGTTTTCATAAACATTAAGATTAATATTATACTGAATACATAAATATATAAATCTGATGAGTCAAAGGTACTGAAGCAATTGGTAGTCCTATGCTAATTACTTATTATTAACTTGATAAATATCTTCAGGACTCTAATATATGCCAGCCTCTCTGGTAACTGAGAATCCTGGACAACTAGAATGAGATAAAATCTTGCCAGAATATATTATTATGTGAATTTGTTCTCACTTTTTGACTCTCTTAAAGTTGTTATTATGTCTATAAAGTTTAGGATTTCTAGTGTTATGAAAGAAAATCTGTACAATTTGGAATATAGAATGCACAGCTCTATTTTCTTTATTTTTCAATGAAGCACAAATATACAATAAATCCTTACACATATTTTCAGAATTGAATAGTGGCATACATTTATTTGTTTGTTTGGCTGGCTGATTTTTTGCTAAGCAGTTTGTCCCTGGACAGAAATGCTGTGACATATTGACACATTATCTATGTGTTTACTGTATATACCTTCCTTTAATTATTGTGCCACGTGGTTTTCAGTATTTCAGCATTAGTTGCTCACCAGACATAGTCATCTTTTTCCCTCCCCATGTTTAAAACCTTAGATTTGATCCCAATAATCTCTAGCCACAAATACCTCCACTGCAATCTTTGCCATAATGAAGTATAGTTTTCATGTCAAAGATAGATCCTCTGGTTTATTTACAGTGCTCTCTCCCTCCAGGGAAGCTTTCTCAGTTATTAGAAGAGTAGTGGTGATTTGCAGTGATCTACCACACTTGTAATTTCTTCTTGACAAGTACATTCATTAAATGTGCCGTAGTCTGGGAACTCTGTCCTGTCTTGTCTTTTATGAAAGTACCGGATTTTCTCCTTCCCTGGATGGCCTTGGATTGCTCCTCTTAAATCTTTGATAGCTTTTATTTATTTTTTTTAAAAACTGAATCTCTCCCCATATATATATATACATATATATATTTTTTTTTTTTTTTGCTTATTCTAACATTTTAGAGATTTTCCAGGCTCCTATTCTATGCATTTTTTCACTATAGTTTTTACTAAGATTAAGTTGAGCAAACCTACATCAATGACAGTTCTGTTTTCTTAAGCTGGGGATTATCTATTTGTTGTAGATGTGTCTTCTGACTTGAAATGTCTGCTGAGTTCCAAGCTTACATTTCTCATATTTTACCTATATTTCCCACAGATTCTTCATTATCCTTTCTAATTAATTCTAATGCATTTTCACCTACTCTCATGTTATTACCTACCATTACCATCAGGGTCATTGTTGATTTTTTTTAATTTTTATTTCAGGATATTATGAGGGTACAGACATTTTGATTTGAGCATAGACGTCAGTGACCTACATCCCAAACTCAGTTTCCAAAGACAATTTCTGTACTACCTAGAAACTGTTACTCAAATCTGTTTGTTGCTTCTCTATTTCCATTATCAATATATCTATTTAAAGACCTACTCTCAGCTTGGACGCCCAGCTTCCAGTCTCTCACTCTCCTACCATCAGACAAAAGCCAAAATTATTAATATTTTTACAATTCTGATTTGATCTTTTGCTATCTAAAATAAAAAGATTCAATGTTTTCTGTAGTTTACCAAATAAACCCCAAAGCTTTTGGCATGTCATTCAAAGTAATTTGTATCAGACCACATTCTGGTCTCATCTCTTCTAACTCACATAGCACAACTTGTCTGGGCACACAGAATTTCACATGTGACCCTGAACTTTTTCTGAGAATTATCCTCCTTTGTCTCCACTTTGTTTCATATATTAAACTTATATTTGTTATTCAAGGTACATCTTGGTTAACCTAAAGTAAGAGGTCCTCAAAATTAATAGTATTCCTAGTATAAATATAGAATTCTTCATGTAGTCATTTACCCGTTTCTCTTTCACTAGTCTATGAGTTCTTCAAGTTCCTATTTGTCATTATATCCTAACTTGAAATCCATTGGCTTCCTGTATTTAGTAAATTTTGAATTGAATTAATTCATCAATCAAAATTTTTAGAAATATATATTGTACACCAAGACACCGATAAACATTGCTCCTGCCCTCTCCCTCCCAATTAAAGTTTATTTGTCATAAATGTGCATATGTATAGGGTATATATATCCTTTGTATATATACTCATTTGTTATATATTATCCAAATATATTAGCTTATGAAATATATAACCCTTTGAAACACTTTTGGTGTTTTCAACTGAAAATGTGACAGCAAGCACTACCATTCTGGGTCATTGTTTTGTCAAGCTTAAAGTTCAGATAGGAATCTAATAGGAAGTCTAGATAAAGTATTCATATTTTCCATTTGCCATAGAGAGTCCCAGTATATAATTCTTGTCCCAGCACATTGTTCATAATGTCTGCTTTACTTTTTAATAGTGTTCCAAGTATTAAATTATATCCCCACTCAGTCTTTAAAGACTGAGTGCCAATGATTTTCAAAATGCTGTCTATGGGGCACCTATGGGACCAGCAAAATGAAAGATGAAGAGGGAAACAATTGTTAGCTCCCAAACTGCCCACAGCCATTTAATGGTAAGATTGTTTGTGAAAATATACTGAACGGACAAATGATAAATAATACATCTAGAGTCTACATATGGCATGTCTGTCACTTTTTCTTCCCACTAACAATCATATACACACATGCACACACACACTCTCCACCAGAAACAAATAATCAAATAAAACTTGAGCTTCAACTTGGGAAAATAATAGACAGACAGACACACATACACACACACATACAGGAAGTAAAATTCAGCAAGTATTTTCTTGAATGTAAAAATGTACTGTAATTCTAAAAGTGGTGTGTGAAATTATAGGAGAGCAAAACGATTCTTTGTTCTTTTCATCATTGGTGAAAATATATTTGAATAGGTCAATTATATTCAGCACTTTCATATCTCCATTTATAGATAATGTAAAGATATTTGCAATTTTTGAATTTTTTATGGCTATAGATGGTTTTAGTGTATGGATGTACCATAATTTATTTAGCACCTTTTTAAAATTTTTGATTATTTTGGGTACATAATAGCATATTTGTAGGATACATGTGATATTTTGATACAATGTGCAATAATCAAATCAGCATAATTGGGGTGTCCATCACCTCAGGCATTTATCATTTTTTTGAGTTAGGAATTTTCCAATTCCACTCTATTAGTTCTTAGTAGAACAATTAAAGAATAAGAATAAATTGATAGAAGGAATTGAGTTTGTTAAGTTTGGTTAAAGGAACAAAGTCACTATTTCAGCTGAAGAGTAAGATTGAAGTCTAACTCATATCGCTGAAGAGTTTGTTCAATCTATTACTTCAACATCTTAGCTATGTTTTTCTGTGAAACACACACACAAGTAAAAGACATCAAGTCATTCAACTTGTGCTTGATGTTTATAACTTTTCTTAAACATTTATTCTGGAAATCTCTGATGGCTTACTAAATTGTGTGGAAAGAAATTTGCAAAGATGTTTGCTATCATAATATAGGATAGTTTGTAAGAACTCATAGTCTGAAACGAAATCCTGTGTGATGTTGGGAATGTGACTTAATGTCTCTAAACCTCAATTGGAGTTTGTCCTCTGCAAAATGAAGATAATGATATCTAAGATATGTGATTTTTTATGAGTACTATAAAAGAAGATTTATATTGCACACTTAACTAGTTCCTAGCAAATACTAAGCATTTAAAATATTTGCAATTGTTATTATTACTATCATTGGCACTGGAATTTCTTTATCTGGCTGAGTTTTTACTCAGAGACTCATGGGAAAAAGTAGCTAATTCAAATTAGTTATTAAATATCTACCTATCTTTAATTGAAATTCTGGCTTTAAAAACTAAGTTGTGTATGTGGATACTGCCTAATTTATTCTGATTGTACTATTCCTAATTAATTCAGTATGATTTTGACCCTTTAAAAGAATGCCATACATTTATTCAGATGAACAGTAAAGGCATTTTTTAAAATAAACAGATTTGGCACCATCACTGCTTCTGCTGAATCAATTATGCAATATATTATCACTCTGGGGAGAGGCAACAGCTGAAGCAAAATACTACAAGGTGATACTGTGAGCCAAAAATATATCGATGAACCAAATTTTAAATGTCAGACAAGGAAGCAGGTATCCTGCTCCCTTTCTTTCTTTTTTATGATTATAAAAACAATAGATTTTAGGGAAGTTTTTCAAATTGTCTTACAGAGCTTCCTGTTGGGTAGAAGTGCCCTAGCACTTCCGCAGCAGGTAAAGCTGGGACTTCCTTCCTTCCTTTCTATAACATTGGGAATTCTGCTTTTTTTCCCCACATACTAATGTAGAAAGTTTTTGTGACTTACTTTAATTATGAAAGGATTGGCTGCTAATTATAAATTATATAGAAACATTTTAAAAGATTATACACAAATTAAAACTAAAAACCTTCAATCCTCAAAGCACAATCTCTATGATAACCATTATTAATTTGATGCAGGTCTTTCCAAATATCTGGAGTTCGCTTGAAGCAATTATTATTATTATTATTATTATTTTAACTTCAAACAAACCAGATGACTCTGGACTACCTAAAAGCGAAGTATCAGAAGTTCACTTTGGCCTCATAAAATCTATCTGGTGACTTTTTAAAGGGATTGGGAGCTGAAGTTTGGGAAACACAAGCCACGAGTATGTGTTTTAAGGGCTTGTGGCAGGATCATGTGATTTGACATGACTATAAAGATGTGATGCACTTCTTTGTCTTTCTAATCAAACACAAATTTGAGAGAGAAACCTAGCTTGAATCATATGCTCACTTTTTGACTAGAAAGCATGGAGCCTGTGATGGTTATTTTTATGGGTTAACTTGGATAGACCATGGTACCCAGATATGTGGTCAAACACGTCTGGATGTCAGGATGTTGCTATGAAGGTATTTTTCAGATGAGATAAACATTACATCAGTAGACTTCGAGTAAAGCAGATTACGCTATAATGTGGGTGGACTACATACAATCAATTGAAGACTTTAAGAAAAAAAGACTGCCTTCCCTTAAAAAAGAGGGCATTGCGCCACCTTTGGACATGAACTGTGACATCAATTCTCCCCTGGGTCTCTAGCTCGCTGGCCTATCCTGCAGATTTTAAACTTGCCAGCCTCCACAATCACATGAACCAGTTTCTTAAAATCTCTCTCTCTCTCTCTCTCTCTGTTTCTCTTTCTCTCTGTATCACACATATACATATGCACACATTTTATTGGTTCTGTTTCTCTGGAGTACACTAACGAATATAGGGCCCCTGATGAATGTGTGTCTAATAACGAAAGGTAATTTCTCTAAAAACAGAGATGCTGTTGGGGGAAATGGATGTTGGGAAGTTTCACAGATTCTTTCCTGAAGTCCTACTATAACTGTCTATTAGGTCTGCCTAAGATTTAGTTGGAATGGTATTAAAAACTAGATATAATTACATCATAGCAATTCCCTACTTCAACACTGTGAAGGCTTCTCATTAAATGATCATATCTAAGTATCTTCCTTTACTATGACTTATAAGGTCCTACTTGGTCTTCTCTCACTGACCTCATCCCCTACCTCTCTCCCACCTGCTCTCTGACCTTCTTTCTGTCCTTTTTCATGCTACATACACTCTTTCAGCTGAAGGCATATGTCCTTGTGTACCCTGTTTTTGGGAATATTGTCTTCTAATATTTTCCTGCGGCCGGCTCCTTTAGCTACATAGGTTTCAGCTCAAATGCTATGACCTTAGAGAAGCCTTCCCTGATCACATAGTCTATGATAGCCAGCTTCCCTTAGGAATTAGGTAATACACGACTTTGTCTTATTTTCTGCTGATTAGTTTTTCTATGTGGAAATTTCTTGCACATTCATTTAATTGATTAGTAGCTGTCTACTTCCTTTGAAATATAAACACTCTGAAAACAGGGACCTTGCCTATAGCATTTGCTATCTTATCACAAACTTAAAACAGTGCCTCAAATGCAGGATGCTCAATAAATATTTACTTATTTGAAATAAATTGAAGTTTTCCTTATGAATGCATATATATTTTACCTTTTGAAATAACTGCATAGTATGACTTTGTATGAAAGCACCTTAATTTCTTTGTCTGTTTTATATTTTGGATTTCTGTGTAAAGTATTACTTGAAAAAAAATGCTCCACTTTAAAAAAAAAACTACAAAAAGATCTACATATAATTTATGCTTACATAAAGAGATATATTTTCATCTGATATGTTTCATTGTTAACAAAACCAAATTTATGTTATGTATTTTTTTTAGTTTTTCTTGATTAAAATCAATAATGGAGGACATAATGATAATGTATTTTAATAGTTTTAACTATGTCATGACATATATATGGCCAAAAGATGGCTCTGTACCCAATGAAAACACTAGAAAAAGAATTATGTAAATCATAATAAAGTAGTAAGTACAACTTGTAAGATTATTCAAAAAAATCTTTATTTTTTAGAAACCATAATCTCTGTTGTTAGCTTCTTGGTAAAGGTTTTTTTCCAAATGCATATTATGTCTCAACTACAACAGCTCTAAACCAATTTGATCTGCAGGCAGACTAACAGTCATCCCCCAATTTACACTTTGTTCGCTAACATCTCCTATGAAAATATACAAAGACGGGAAATAAATAGACTATGGGCAAAGAAACTGATTTACTTACTTGCCCAAATGATGTTAGTTCATGACACCTTAAAGTCCTTTAGAGGAAACCTTATATATAAGCTGCTGTCACCTCCTGTCCCTGCTTCTGCTTTTGCTCTCTATAGCCCATTCTTCACACAGTGGTCAGAGTGATCTTTTAAAAGCATAAATCAGTTCAGGTTACTCCCCTACTTAAACTACTCCAGTGACTTCCAATTGTGGTAAGAATAAAATTCCCAGTACCCGAATATGGCTTACCAGGCCTCATATGATTTAATTCCTACCTATATGCTTGTCGACCGCCAGGAGTTTTATTCTGTCCCTTGAACCTTCTGAGTTGTTCCCATGTGTAAGGTTTTGTTCTTCACTCTGCTATAAAATTCTTTTCTCAGACCTTCCAATGGTTGGCACATTCTCAACGATCAAATTCAGGTTTCAGAGAGCAATATCACTTCCTCAATTTTCTGACAACCCTTCGTAATGTAGATTTCCTTTAAACGAAGCAACACATTCATAGAGATTAATAGAAAGGTTTCATTTGTTTTCGGTTGTTGTAGAGAAGTGAATAAAATTTATAATAGCTCTGTTATACTTTTAGTGAGATTTTCTTGAAGCTTGCAGCTGGTCTGGGACAATGTTGATGATTTAAGGAAAAACAATGATATAGATCAGTAAATAATACACAAGACAGCTGTTCCATCATAACAAAATTGGAAAAAGATAATCAAACAGTAATTATTATAGGTATTATAAACATTTATACTGATAATGTCAAAGAGTTATAGTAAACATTCAAAGAACTTTAAATCTCCAATCACTAAAATTTTGGCAGACAATTTATTTGAAGACATATGAAATGGAAAAAAAAAACCCACTTATTTCTAAAAAAAAAAGTCACTCTCAAGGTGACATTTTCACACAAGAGCAAAATGGAGGAAATTTAGAATGATTTAAGTATGTCTCCGCCAAGAAACATCTTTAATATGATTTGAGGATTGCATAAAAGTGTTTGCATTTATCAGTATGGTATGCATGCATTGGGTTCAAGAGTTATTTAAAACATTATTTTCTACTCAGAATGCTTATTTCTTAGTCTAGTTACCTTGATACCAAGTGTCAGAAGTAAGGAACTTCTTGGACTGTATATTTAGGTTATAAATATTTTCTGTGTTCATAAGCAATTTTATACCACACAATGTTTAAAGAGAGTATATACCCAATTGATACCATACCTTTGGTCCTTAAAAATTATTTTCTTATATATATTGCAAAATACTTTACCTATAATTCATGTATGACATGACTTTCAGTTGGGTTACTCTAGATTTTGAGTACTAATTATTACCACTCTAAAATATAATAGCAGCAATACATTTCTACATATTGTAATCTTCACAGGAATTTAGGCATATATGTATACACACATATACATACATCCATATATATATGTGTGTGTGTGTGTGTATATATATATATATACACACACACACACACACACACACAGAGCAAAGGTGATAACCTACTTTCAAAACAATTTTACTCCAAAAATTCGCTTTGTAAATTAGTTGTTTGGAATATGGAATACTTTCTGTTAGAAACAATGTCATTAACAATAAATAGGGAAACCTCATAGGACACATAAACTTATTTGTTTTGCAGTTTTTTGGTCTGTGAAATATATACTCAGTCTTCTTTGGGAAAAAATATGTGAAGAGATGCAGCATGGAGTGACAACAGTAATTTAAATGAGAAGGTGGGGGTGGGGACTTTTGAGGTCTTATCCAAAAAATCCTTGCCCAGACTCATGTCACAAGGCATTAGATGAATTCTAAAAAGATAGAACAAGGCTAGGCAAATAGTAGGTTCTCAATAAGTATTTATTTAATAAAGATGGCTGAAAATTATTTATTGTTTAAATTATATTGGCTAAAATTTATTGGAAACACTTTCTTTTCATGCAAAATCATAATCAATATAAAACTATTTTATTTGTATTATTTTGATGGTTACTATACATCAATCACTTTATTCCTTCTCTTAGCCTTTTGGGTGGACTAAAATGTTAAGGTGATGAAGAGGTTTTTGTATTACCCCTATGAACCAGGGAACTAAATTTTGGAGAATCTACTCCTGATTAATTCTCTACTCTTTCTCTCAAGGAAAAGGGCCTTAAATAATGGTTCCTATAATAAATGTTTATGTTGGAATGAGGAAGGCCTGTCGACGCTGCTATTAGCGGCATAACTGTGCATCACCAACTTCTAATTGTGGCCGACTTGGCTACAATAGGCAGCTCCGTGAGTACAGAAAAGGCAGCCAACGCAGAGGAGTCTGTACTACATCTGAAAATTCACAGTATTAATTTCCCGTGAGGAATTCAACCTTTATTTCAGACCATTATAGAAGTTGAATTACTTGAGTATCAAAGAACTATCTCTGCGATAAGTTAATGACTTCCTCAGATAGTGTTTCCAGTTCTGCTTAAAATACCACTTTGTTAATATGTTTATGAGCCACTGGAGAAGAATGCTAAAATGTGCCTGCCGTAGGAATGACTTGAGTATAAATAGTGGGTTAGCAGTGGGTTTTCTAGTCTGAAAAACTAGACTCTGCTATTTATAAATATAATTACAATAAGGGAGGGAGCACTTTCAAAGATGTTTTCAAATTATTTTCTTTGATAAGAACGAAAAAGATCAGATACCACACACAGACACTCATACCTACACCCACTCCTAAAAGCTTGGAATTACTTGTCTTATTCTCTTGTTCGTTCTAATCCATTTTATGAATAGCATTTAAAATCCTTTATTATAATTTTAATTTTGCTGTGCTCTAACTTAATGATTCATCCTCTGGGCTCTTCTGGGGTCTGAAGCATCAAGTGAGTCATGTCACTTGATCTCTTTCATCTTATTGAAAATGCTAAGTTCCGAGCTTTTATTTTGGTAAAGTACTCCAGTATGTAGTGTATGTAGGAGGTTTTTTGTTAGTATTTTTCCTTTCTTATGTTTTTATTAGTTAATAGTTTGGTTATTATAATACATTTACAAAGATATTATTGTTATGAAAAAATAGCAACATATATAGCTATTCTTAGAGAATTGTCTTAAGATCTCAGTGTTCTAGTGACTTGACTTCTCAGGCCATCTATTACCTATACTGACTAATTTGCATAAAACTACCAGAATCTGTAGTTTCTATACAGTCTGACAAGTGATTGCATCATTTAAATACTAGCAATTATGGTAAAAATTACTCACATAAAGGACTGTGAAGTTAGTTTAGTTGTTTCCTAAGAATTGTAAAAGGAAAGTGGATGGTAGAAAGTGAGAAGCTGAAGGTGAAATAGGAGTGAAAAACATTCCTTCTCCAATTCCTCCTCAAACAAAATGAGGATATTGCCAAGAATCTAGCTTTTGTTAACATATCATCAGACAGGAATGGAAAGAAGTTTAAGTCTTTCAAAACTACTGCATAAATATTGCCCTAGTTTCTCTATTCCATCAATCTCTATTGGTTACCTATAGCATTCAAATATCTTGGGAGATCTTTGCACAGATTTAACTTGTAAAGTCTATGCTTTCTGTCTTTTGCTACATTTTTCTCTTAGGGAGATCTACTTCCCTTAACTTTACCCAGTGAATTTGTTCTCTATCATCCATTTTTTAAATTGTTTATCACAATTTTTCTCATAATCTTATATAGAAATCTTTCCCACATTCTGTCCCCCAAAGGCACTGACCACTGGTTACCCAACAAAATCATGAATTGAAATATATTACAACTTGATAAAATTTCTAAATTCTGTCAATAATTTTATCCACAATGTAGGATATAGGATATCCACAATGTAGGTCTATCTTTGGTCAACAGTCTTTCAGACTTTCAAAATCATTTTTACTGTGGTCGAAAAATCCAGAATTCATCGCAAGTCTAATAAAATATTTATTCTCACCTCAAACATAGACTCATTACCTTAATTATAAATTGAGCTAAGCCTATATTACTTTAAATCCCATGAATGTACAAACTTGAAGAAGACATCTTAAATTAGTTTTAGCTCTACTTTGTAGTAGAAACTCATTATAAAATTAAAAATACCTTTGAATAATGCATGAGCAGGAAACAAAGGTGTTTATAATAATAGACACTCTCTGGACCAGTGGGCTCTCTTCCCTCGTGTTCAAATCTCAGATATTACTCATCTCTAATTTGTTGAGCCTGTTGTAAAATCCTAGCTCTTTATCTCTAGTCCAGTGTATGGTCTCAGAGTTGTTTCTCTACCTCTCTTTTCTCTCTATTTTGCTCTTTTTTTCTTTCAAACTTTAGCATGCACTAGAATCACCAAGCATGTGAAAGCAGTGGGTGTTGGGCCTCATCCCTAGAATTTCTGATTCAATAGACCTGGAGTGAAGCCTGAGAATTTTCAGGTTTCCAGGTGATGCTGAAACCAAACTGAGAACCACTGATCTATTCATATATAACTAGTTAGGTAAGTGACACTATTAATTTAAAAAAGTAAATGTAAGAGTTTTATTGAAGTCTGAACTTAGCAAAGGTATTCAGTAGTAAATGTCAAAGAGCAATCACCCTTCCCACAAGTCAACTGTAACATTGGCTCCAGAAATTAAACTTTGGTTCTAACGTTTTTTAAAAAATTAACATGGACAGGTGTAATTATTTATACTACCTCGGTAAAAAATATTTTTGATGACTTACTAGATTTTTTTTTATTTCAGAATATTACAGGGGTACAAATGTTTTGGTTACATGAATTACTTTTGTGCAGTTTGAGTTGAAGTTATGTGTCCATCACCCAGATAATGTGCATTGTACCTGTTAGGAGTGAACTTACCCATCCCCTCCTCCCCGTCCCACCTGCTTGAATTCCCTTGATTTTTACTAACATATGTGCATGTGAGTGTTGGTTACTTTTATATTTGTTATGTCTATAGGTTAACAAAAGTCAATAAATAGGACACTTACCTAATTTAAAATGCCAATTTGCAAAATCATCTTTGAATAGGAGGATATATAAAAAACATAGAATAAGGTAATAATCAACAAAACTTAAGACTTTAGAGAATATAAATATATAGGGAATTGATAAGGAATTAAATAAAAGAACAAAGACTTCCTATTTATGAAGTTAATATGTGGACATCGAAAATAATATCAAAGCTAAAGTTATGAGCTAAAGAGCAAGAAATGGAATGGATATAGGCATTTTCATAAACCAATCATTCCAACAATTAGCAATAAAAGAAAGAAGATTGAAGATCAATGGTCAAGAGTTGAGATCGTGGGTCAGAAATTAGGTCTTGCTGAGGACAGTAGGAACAGTGTAGAGAAGTATAGACAGAGCAGAGACTTAATAAATATCTCTTAAGACAGAGATGCCCAGTCGTGGTTAGAGGCATAGCTTACAAAAGGTCTTTTAAACCAGTGAACTGCTATAGAAGCAAGGAAAAGCTTGAAATTTGCTAATTAATTTCTAACAAAAACATAGTATTCATATAAATAGGCAGTCTTCATTCATTCCTAAAATACCAAAGTATTTAGAATAAAATGTTTTGCAGTGTTATTCTAAATCTTGTGACCTTTTATATGACCTTAATTTTATTATTTTGAATTAGCTGGCTATAATTGCAAAGTTCCTTATCATGAATAAAAGGTAAAGGAATAAGAAGTTTGAACACACTTTAGGCATAAATGTATATAATATGTGATATGATGACTTAATGACAACAGTGATCTTGCATTAATATCATTTTAATGGGATATGTCTTTCAGCCATGCCAAAACAAGTTTTGATGAGCTAATGATTTCTAAGAAAGTCCTAAAGCACCATAAAAAGCTTAACGCCCTGCATTTCTTTTTTCTCCTGCCTCTTCTGATAAATCAAATGTCTACATATGCAGCTACCTGATAAGTGTTTTAAATAAATGTCACTGTAAACAAGTGAAGCATAAAAAGGTTAAAATTATAAAGATGTGAGTTCTAGATAATTAATTTTTATATATCTGAGAGTGCTCTAAGAAGGGCAGAGATAATTAAAAGAAACTGCTGCTAATTGTTATGGGGAAGTAAGTGAAATTTGAGAGGGCAATCAGTATCATACCCCCTTTAAGAAATGTGTGCTATCCAGAAATAGTTATTAATATTAGGAATGAGAACTGTCTTCTCTTATATTTGGATCACAAATGAGTGGAATATTGATGTAAAGTGAAATAATCTTCTTTTATCTAAAATTGATACCACTCATATAGCCTTCTCCACTGTGGAGACTTCCCACAACTGGAACCAGTTTTTTTTTTTTTTAAGTTATGTGTTTGCAAAGTTATTTAATTATTAGTATATAACACAAGTAAATATTTTGTGCACTAGTGGGGAATAAGAGATCTTTAACAATAAGTCTTTTTAAAATACGTTTAGAAGTTGGGGCCATATGAATATCAATATACTTAATATCCTCATGTAAACAAGAAATCATTTTACCAGTGGAACATATTGTTATATTATGGAATTTAAAGTTGAGATCATAAGATTATGCCAACAAAAAAGCTGACCAAATTAGCATGCCTCACTATTTCAATATTTATTTATTTGTGTTATTTATATTTATTATACTAATATTTAAAATTGATTATCTTAACATTCATATCTTCTATTGACATTGATTTCAGAAGCATTTTGTTCATTTTGCCATCTAGTAATATGAATTAGCACTGAGATAATAGCAGGAATATATTTAAACAGGATGGTTTAGATTGAAGTTCTAATTTCTGTGTATATAATACGTAAGTATATAATTCTAGAGATATATATTGCATAATATTATAGTGTATAATTCTAGAGATATAATAAGAAAGTAGAGAATACTAAGGATGACAGAGGTTGAATTGAGTCTCAAACTAGGAAATACTGAAGTGATGATTTGGAGAAGCAGGAAAGAGATCTTGGAGCATGCTGAGCAAATAGGTTCACATGAGAAAAGGTACATAGATGGACATTAATTCATTCTAAAATGTATCCACATAGCATGTTGCCAGATTCCACAGCATGTTGCCATCTACATAGAGATGAAATGACATTCATGCCCAAAATATAGTGCCATGGTAGGCAAAATGATCTCAACTCCTTTTCATCCCAATGCCTCTTCAGAGGTCCCCAGGGAGATAATGACTCAAAAGTATTCCTTAGTCAAGTCAGCTCACTCTACCCTACTTTTTTCCCTATACTTTCAGGACGACGATCTCTTGAACTGCTAATTTACTATCATGTCAATAATGAAACATAAGGGAGAAGAGATAATTTACCCCTTTCTATATCCTGAACTTGGAGCGGGTTCTTTAAATATTCATTACGATATAGGTGTTAAGACCAAAAAATTTAAAAGAGGTTATTTATGGTTCACAGATAGTGAAAGGGAATTTTAGAAAGTAAAATGCATTTATATCACTAGGGATTATGGCAGAGTTTACTGACTAGTCAATTTCTAAAAATTATTTTGGAGATCAGACCAGTTGCTACAGATTCATACAGGTTGAGTCTCTCCTTTTATTATGATATTTTAAATAGTGTAATACTAGTAGAACCAATCACATCAGGTTGCTTGTGCACATAAAATATTAGCACATAAAATTGGCACATAAAATATTTATATCAAGGCCTCATACCTAAAAGTTAGTATTTTGATTATTATTTTATCTTTATCATCTTAATATACTATTACCTATATGCTGACAACCTCCACATTTACATCTCCTATTTGAACTTCTCTCCTGAACCCAAAGACCTAAATATTTAACTCTCTATCTGGTACTGCTAGTTGGATGCTAACAAGCATCTCAAATTAAATATGTGGACTCTTTTCTCCATCTCAGATAATGGATATTCCATTTCCAGTTTTTCAAGCCATAAATCTTTTTATCTTGGTTTCCTCTTATATTCCTCTCACTTCACAATCTTTTGGGAAATCTAGTCAACTCTGCTTCCAAAATGTACCTGGCTAATCCACTATTACCTAAGTCTAAGCCAATATTCTTACCTGTGAAATTTCAATAGCCTCTTAACTGAGCTCTCTGTTTCTGCCATTGCCTTCTTTATTTCATTCTCAAACAGTCACCAATGTGATACTTTTAAAACATAGTTCAGCTGTGTCACAACTCAATTCAAAATTTTCCAATGATTTCCCATTTCATTAGAAAAATTCCATGTTTTAAAAATGATTAGTCTCTTGCCCCTTCTGCCTTCATGGTCCATCATAAAATCTTGCCAAATAACTTTAATAGTACCCAAGAGATATTGCTACATTTCTGTTTTTACAACCTCTTCCTCTTGATCGGGTTGCCAGGTAAAATACAAGACAACCAGATAAATTTGAATTTCGGTTAAACAATAATTTTTCTTCTTTAGTGTAAGTATGTGTAATTATTTAGTATAATGTCACATAGAAATTTCACTAAACGACAATATTTATTGTATTCTAAAATTCAAATTTGGGTGCCATGGAATTTTATTTGTTAAATCTGGCAATCTAGCCTATGGAACTACAAGTTTACTAGAAATGTTATCTACCATCCATATTTTGGCTGCTGAAAGCCTTATGAAATATCTTGTCATTGCAGAACATGTATTACGATGCCTCCAGTCTTAATAATTGCTTTGTCATTCACTAAATGATCACTAAGGCAATGTCACCATATTTTATGGTTCATGGCAGGAATTTTAATGTCAGGCAGGATATGCTAGGTTATACCATGGTAATGAAACCTCCTAAATCTCAATGCCTTAAAACAGTTCAAAGTTATTTTTACTCAAGGTTATTTTACTTACATCTTCCACTGCCAAGTCAGTTAGGGAATTTTTCTCTGTGTTGTGCTTACTCAGGAATCAGGAGAGTGACAACACCACCATGCTTCTATGATTGCTGAATCAGGGGGAAAAAAAAGAGATGCACTAATTTTTCCCCAGCTCTTAAACTTGTGAGTCAGAGCATTTTAATTTTGAAGAGAATAATTAAAGAAACAGTTGTAGCCATCATCCTCTCTGCCCAATCTTGTTTCCCAATTTCAGATATGAGACAAAAACTATCTTCAAATTGTTGTGTATTTTTCCTTTACACATTTATACTTTTACTGTGAATACACATGTCCATAAAAATATAGTAATATTTATTTTGTTAGCTTGTATAAGTGATATACTGAACATGTCGGTTGCAACTTGCTTTCTTTACTCAAGTTATGCTTTTGTGATTTATCACTTTATGAATTTCCACTGTATGAATATATTTATTCACATAATCTATTTGTCAATTTCTTTGGGGGCATTTAAAGCTTTTCTAATCTTTAATTGAATGAAAAAATGTTGCACTATGCATTCCTATATAGATTTTATTGTGCATATGTGCACTTTTTTCTAGTACAGTGGAATATATATATATGTGTATACATACATCTTCACCTGTATTACATGGTGTCAGTTAGCTGTCTACATTTGCTCCATCATCTGGTATTCAGAATTTTTAGTTGTTGCCAATATGATGGGAATAAAATAATTTTTTTACTGGCAACTTAATTTGTGTCGCTCTTATAATTTGGATAGTTAAATAGTTGAACACTTTTTCATAATATTTATTGTCCAGTTGGATTTTCTCTCTTGTGAACTGCAAATTCACATCCTTTCCTCATTTTTCTATAGAGTTGTATGTCATTTTCTTACTGACACATAGTTTTCTTTTATATATTCCTCATTTGCTAAGAATCTTTATTGTGAATGAATATTAAATGTTACTGAAAACTTCTGCATATATTGAGAAGATTTGAGGTTAGAACACTCTGTCAATATGATAAAATACTTTAATACAATGTATAATGCTAACACACTTCTCATTCTCAGGATAAAAATTGTGTACTTATGGTGACTACACACACACACACACACATTATTAAATTGAGTTTGCTACTATTTTATTAAAAATTTTGTACTTATAAACTAAAGTGAAATTGGCCTATAATTTCATTTATTTTACTCTGTACTTCAGGTTTAGAATCAAAGTGTGCATATTCACCAAAAAATTTTCATTGCATGGTGTTGGCATAAGTGAACACAGAACAAACAACACTCCTCGATTTCAAGGGACTCATATTCTAATAAAGTGGATAAGTATATATATATATATATATAATACATTACAGTAGAAGATGAAAAATGTTATATTAATATGAAATATTGGTCAGGCGAAGGGGATTGGGAATACTGAGGAAAATAGTAGAATACTAAACGGTAAGCTTCACTGAGATTGTGACTTTCAAACAAAGATTGGAGAAGGAAGGGAAACGGTGTTCTAGACAGTGAATAGCCAGTGCAAAGCTCTTAGTCAGGAGCTTGGCTGGTGTGTTCTAAAATTGCAAGCAGTTAAAAGTGAGAGGTTTTGCTTAAAGTGTTGTTTATGTTCACATACCCATTTCTATACTTTTGGAGTCTATACTTTTGAAAGGGTAGACGTTTGATGATTGATTTAGTTGATTATATATAACATATATAAAATATATATGCACACACATGAATTAGTTTTGCTTTTAAAACTCTTGTCTTTTTTGTTTAGATTTCTTTTGTAAAAGTGTCTTAATTCCATGTATTCAAAAGTAAGTTGATAAAGTTTTCTCCTGCCCTTTTTGTTTTAAATTTCTGCTATACCCATAGTTTTGGCCTTCATTTCACTCATCATCTTATGTTCTTATGTACATCTCCTCCTTTTTTCATTTTTCTTGGTGATCACTATGGCTGGAAATGTGTCTCTTTAACTTGTGCTTTTAAGGAATCTCTTGTTTTTACTATACTATTTCGTTTTTTCTCTTTTATTGATTTCTGCTCTTATATTATTATTTCCACTTACTTTACATGTTTATGTTTCCTACATAATTTCAGCTTTTACTGTATTCAACGTAGTTTTCCTTTGTTATGTATCATTTCTGTAATTATGTTCTAAATATGGCATGATTTTCATTTTAATTTTTCTTTGAACTGTAAATTACATGCAAGCTTCTATTTAAGTTTACAAACATAGCAGCATTATTTGGCTGTGTCTCGTTATTTGGTTCTGTCTTACATTTAGGTCAGAGAACATAGTCAGTGTAACTTTCTTGACCTCTAAATATTTTGCTAAATTTACTAATTTATTATGTTCTAATATTCAATTCACTAGCCAAGATGTTTTCCCTTATGAAATATAATTTGTTCATTTTCTGGTCTATATTCCCAAAAATAATTTTAAAGAGCATTTAGTTAACATTTCATAGAAATTTTAAAGTGAATTTATACCTACTAGTACAACATTATTAAGTATGATTTTTGAGAGGCATATGAATTGAGATTAATAATTGCTTCCCTGGAACGAAAAGATTCCCTATTTATTTTAAGGCAGCCAAGGAAAGAACTTTGCGTGGTTTAGGATGCATGATAGTAAGAAATCTTATGATTATCTATATGCCTTACTTTAGAAAACTGATCCAATTTTTCAAAATTGGGTTGATTTACTGCATTATTGAATTACTTTAATTTTAGACTCCACTTTCTGTAAAGTTCTACAGAATGTTTACTAGCTGACATTCTTCGAATAATCATTCAAAACTGTCTCCTCTTCCTCAAAATATTCCCTCATTTTCATGCTCCTTCATTAAATTACCATATCAGATAGAAGTAATTTTAATTTTAATGTCGATTGCCAGAATATTAATTTAGACCACAAATAGCTGCATATAAACAGAGATGAAAGAACATTTTTCCACTGTTGTTGAAACAGTGGGAACCCTGAATGATTTGATAGCTATATAATTAATTAAATAATGGGCAACTTAATTGAATCTGAGTGAACTATAAATAGAAAACATATCTGCTGATAGCTCTAAACAAATTAAAATTATATCCTCAGTGCCTGTGGTGCCTTAAATGCCATGGACACCAGCAGACATGATTTTAAATGATGATTCATATTTCTTTGCTACTGGGTAGGGAGGTCCAGTAGAAAATTTTCCTTCTCATATGGTGGAATAAGAGTGGTATAATCTGAATCTAAATATGTTTAACAGATTAAGTGGTGGGCACTTACCAGGGCACTTACCATTTCTATTGATCTGTGCCTCCAGAATATTCTAAGATTCAGATGTTTGAGATATATCATATTTTTATTAAATTTTCGTCAGTTTCTTTTTCTAATTAAGTTCTGGGAATGTAAACATTATGTATGTTTGAACTCCTACATGATGTAATGAGTACAAGAATCGTTGCATGTTATTCATTTTTACCTTATATACACTCTGTATTGGTTAAGTGGGTAATGCAATTTATTGTTAAATAACACTGTAAGGCCAACACTTAAATGAAAACAAAATCTTGTGCCAATGGAAAAGCATGCAATGTTTGTGGTGAGAAGAAGGGAATCTGACTGATATCCAATATTTAAATGTAAGCACATTATGTGTTAATGTGAATGAAATATAAACAATTTAAATTTTATACTAAATACAATTGCATATCATAGTTGCAACTGTAAGAAAAGTTCACATTGAAATCAGTTGCCTGTTTATTTCCTTCTCAGTGACTGACTTTCTGGAGAAAATTACTCTTTGCATGTAACTTACTGGTAAATATTATCAACTCTTATTTCTCTACATATGGTAGAAATATTAATCATATATAATAATTTAGAACTTTTCACCCACCTTCATTTTTTTCAGAGCACTCCAATATTACTATCTGACATGTTTATTTGTTATTTGTTATTTCTTACTTCACCCATACCTCTCATTAAAATTAACTTTTCATTAATGCAAGGCCTATTGTTTTCAATATTACAGCCCAAGTACCTAAAATAGTGCCTAGCACTAGGTAGTCATTTAGGTAATTCTTTGTTGAGTTTAAAAATATGAGGGTGAAAGGAAAATGAAAAGTCAGTCTCCTTATAATGTCTATTTTTTTTTTACTAAGAGATAGAATGTAATATATTGTTTTTCATTAATGTGAGAACACTTCATTTACTAACAGAAGCTGTTAATAATAATACCTGTAACTGGTATCACTCAAGTTTCATGTGCTGGTGAGGAAATATGCACATAGACCATTTCTATAAATATCAATGCTCTTGTTTCTTTACCTTGCAAATCCAATATTTTCCACCACAATACTTTTCTCTAAAAATCTCAGAAAACAGGGACATGTATGGAGAAATATGGAAGAGTATCATATAACTGTGCTGACATTATTATTTTGCTCTTAATGGGATGGTGCTAATGCTGCTATTGTCTCTCTCTCTTTTTTTTATGTCAG